>JAUPMG010165878.1:0-10700 GCA_031762675.1 Pachysandra terminalis | reverse complement strand
CCTTTAGTAATCCAATCAACTAAAAATCTAGAATCCGATTCAATCTCCACACAAAGAAATCCCAACTCCACACAAAGCCGAAGCCCATCCAGTAACGCACGAACTTCCGCTTTATTATTCGTACATAATCCAAAGTGCGAAGAAAAAGCAGCAAGAAAGGAACTTGAAGAAGACCTTAAAATACCACTTCCTCCACCCACACCCGGATTACTAGCACAAGCACCATCGAGTTATGGTAACTCTCTCCACTAATGAACAAGAGGTACATGAAGACAAAAGCTCAAAAGCTATTTCAAAGCCCAATATGACTTTCAAGTATACACCTAGAAGTCAATAGGGTCCTTGACCCAATAAATATGGTCCTAGTAGCCAAATATGGTTCGGTTTATCGGTCTTGGGGGCCAAATATGATTCGGGTTAGACTAGAAGTCTATGACTTTGATGGTCTAGCCCTCGGCCCTAGTGACCAAATATGATTCGGGCTAGACCAGAAGTCCTTGACTTTGTTGGTCTAGCCCCCGGTCCTAGTGGCCAAATATGATTTGGGTTAGACCAGACGTCCTTGACTTTGTTGGTCTAGGACCTGGTCCTAGTGGCCAAATATGATTGGGGTTAGACCAATGGAGTGTTGAAGGTATCACCCCATAGGTATGAAGCCAAGGACGCCCAAGGAGAGGTTATAAAGGTTGCAGGAGACCCAAACCCATTTCATGGTGATGAAGTTAATTACGTTGATGCTAAATTCTACGAGTCAAAGAATTTATCTTCTTCGTTTTCCTCCAAAAGTTCAAAACAAGAAGTTAAAGGGGCCAGAATGGAGAAAAATGTTGGATCTTCGCAATCCAGAACACCTCGAGTTAAGATAACTCTCTCCCCTAATGAACAAGAGGTACATGAAGACAAAAGCTCAAAAGTTTCTTCAAAGCCCAAGATGACTTTCAAGTATACACCTAAAAGTCAAAGACAACTTGGGCAAAAAGCTTTGATATCGATTCAAGATACCATGATAGTGCAAATACATCAGGTTCAGCCACAACTAAAAAAAATCTATATTGATCAACCAAGTCTGCATGTGGTTTAATTGCTAAGACATGTAACCACCAAAAGCCCGTATGTATTTAAACTACAATGGTCCAACAAAAAAAGAAGCCCGCTAGACTGAAAACCGGAAAGGACGGTATAAGAAAAAGGTAGGGCAAAAACAAAATTGACAAGACTATTGGAACTGATATTGGACCGTTGGATATGATATCTAGGTCATTTAGACCGTTGGATCTGATATCCGGGTCATTTGGACCGTTGGATCTGATATCTGGGTCATTTAAACCGTTGGATTTGATATGTGGGTCATTTGGACCGTTGGATTTGATATATGTGTTATTTAGACCATTGGATCGAATATCCGCATCATGTAGACCGTTGGATCTGAAATTCGAGTCATTTGGACCGTTGGATATGGTGTCTGTGTCATTTAGACCATTGGATCTGATATCCGGGTCATTTAGACCGTTGGATCTAATATCCAGATCTTTTGGACCATTGGATCGTATACAAGTTGTCATTTGCTTCAAGGATCGTGGGGCTAGACCAACAAAGTCAAAGACTTCTGGTCTAACCCAAATCATATTTGGCTGCTAGGACCGAGGGCTAGACCAACAAAGTCAAGGACTTCTGGTCTAACCCGAATCATATTTGACCTAGCCAACAATAGTTCTCAAGGGAAATAAATCAATATATGGTTTGGTTTAGTTGTGGCTGAACCTGGTTTAATTTGTTTGGCTGCCTACGTACCCAAAGTGGGATCAAGCCAACCGTAGTTCTCAGTAGGAAATGGGTCAATATATGAGGTTTCTTTAGGTGTGGCTGAGCCTCATTTAATATGTTAGGCTGCCTATGTACCCGAAACGGGATCATGCCAATCGTAGTTCTAAAGGAAAAATGAATCAATATATGGTTTTGGTTTTGTTGTGGCTGAGCCTGATTTAATTGCTCAGGCTGCCTACCTACCCGATATGGGATGAAGCTAACCGTAGTTCTCAATAGTATAATCATGGCATGATTTTGTTTGGGGTATGATTTTAGGTCATCAAGACCGTTGGATCTAATATCCGGGTCATTTGGACCGTTGGATATGATATTTGGGTTATTTAGACCATCGAATCTGATATTCGGGTCATTTAGACCTTTGTATCTGATATGTGGGTCATTTAGATCGTTGGATCTAATATCTAGGTCATTTGGATCGTTGGATCTGGTATCCGGGTCCTTTGGACTTGTTTGATCTGATATTTGAGTCATATAGACAGTTGGATCTGATATCTGGGTCATTTGGACCGTTGGATCTAATATCAGGGTCATTTAGACCGTTTGATCTAAAATCTGGGTCACTTAGACCGTTGGATATGATTTCTGGGTCATGTAGACCGTTGTATATGATATCTGAGTCATTTAGACTGTTGGATCTGATATTTGAGTCATGTAGATCGTTAGATATGATATCCAAGTCATTTAGGCCGTTGGATATGATATTTGAGTTATGTAAACCGTTGGATCTGATATCCGGGTCATTTAGATCGTTCGATCTGATATCTCGGTCATTTGGACCGTTGGATCGTATACAAGTTGTCATTTGCCTCAAGGATCATGGGGTTAGATCATCAAAGTCAAGGACTTCTGGTCCAAACCAAATCATATTTGGCTACTATGACCGAGGGCTAGACCATCAAAGTCATAGACTTCTGGTCTAACCCGAATTATATTTGACCACTAGGACGAGGGCTAGACCATCAAAGTCATAGACTTCTGGTCTAACCCGAATCAATTTGGCCACTAGGACCAATAAACCAAACCATACTTTGGCCACTAGGACCATATTTATTGGATCAAGGACCCTATTGGATGAGAGTATGGTAGTGATATGTGTGAGGAGCATGGTATCAAAGCCTCCCATCTTCTTCTTTCTATGTGTTGCTTCTCTTTTGAAATACATTGCATAGAGAGAGAATCTGACTTTCTTCATCTCTTCCAGTTATACGTTTGTTGGTAAGATGTTTCAACAAAATCATCTTCTTAACAAATCTCAAAATCCAGATTACTCGGATCTAATCAACCCAAGTACAGTTTTCACCTGTTTAAGGTCGTAACTGTAGTGATCCTCAACCAGAATTAAGGATCTAATTGTAATCTATGTGTGTAATTGGGGATCAGATTGTAAATAATAGAACTTATGGGTGTGTGGATATTTCTTAAATTAATATTGGGCTGAACCTAGAGTTAAACGTGTGGAACATTAATTAGGTTAATGGGTTGGACTTAATAGTGTAATGAGCTTAAGTTAATGGGTTGGTATTAGGAGAAAATGTGTGAGCCTAATTACTGGGTTCTTCTAGAAGGGTTCTAATTAAGCTAAAAAGGATAAGTTGGTAATTACAATAGGAGTTACTAATTAGAATTATTCTAGAAGGATAGAGTTCCTAATTAGATTTGGATTAAGATTGGGGAGGATTCTTAGTGAGGAAGTTACCAGATCTGTTTGGATAAGCATGTGGGAAGTTAGAAGAGGATTAGGAGGTGAATTTTGTAACTAGAAGAGGTTACAAGTATGAGTCAAAAAAGGGGTGACGTGAATAGTGTTTTTGGGAAAGGTGGAGTAGAGTTTTGGAGTTTGAGATGAAAGAAAGAAAGGACGCATTGGTGGCTGGATCTGAGATTGAAGAGGAAGAACACACTAAGATCAAAGAGCATAATCTGTAAGTTGTGATTCGGTACAATCCTTATGAAATTCCGGAAGTCATTAACGCTTAATTGTGTGTTTGAATGCCTGGATTTGTGTGTTAGAATCTCCAATTAATCACTATATGTTGACTTTATGATTGATAGTTTAATTTCCATGGATAGATTTGGATGTATGATGAATATGGTTGTTACTCAATACGAAATTCTAATCTTTTTATGATGATGTTCTGAATAGATTTGGTGTGATATAATCATGATTTTATGTTAATAACCCATGCATAAGGTTTAGATTTAAATTAGGATTTAATTGGGTGATTTATGGAAAACTGGAATTTTTGAAGATCTGAACTTTTGATTGGAGAGCTATTAAAATAATTTTATATATTTTATTTTTTATTTTTCAAGATTCCCCTTTGAGTTATGAATCCAACAAAACAAGTTTGAAGCGATTCCGATTAGTATTTAGGAAGATACGATAAAATTACCAACTGTTCGTTGAAGCTGAAAAACCCATAAATTTGCTGAATTTCTATGTTCGACAGGAATGGCAGCAGCTAGCGAAACATCTGGCAAAACCCCCCAAAACAGCAGGTCCTCGGGACTATCTACCGAGGCTCGGTAGCAGCGCTACCGAAGCTTTAGGTAGGAATCTCGGCAGCTACCGTAGGTGCTGCCGAGGTCCAAATGGAGTCAAATTTTAGGGAAGTGTTCCCTAGTGAGTTGTACACATGCCTGTATAGTTGGTTTGTGGGCAAAAGTCCTAGAAATGATTGAATTCTGAAAAGTATAGGAGAAGGTCTAGTGTGTCGGTCAGCCACAATCTATGTATTTGATGGATTTTGTTTGCTAGGTTATTTTTAAATTAAATTTAGATAATTATTTGATGAAAAGACATGATTAAATACATGTTTAAAATAAGATAAGCATGCTGATTATGACATGATATGTGGACTGTTTTTATGGTTGTATTAATATGTGATTATTATACATGAATGTTGGAAAGGATTCTTGTGATGGTTTCCTAAGGATTATTCGGGTGTATGGGCACCCGAATAGCTTCCGATAGATTCTATCACCAGAATTCCTATTGTTTGAGATACTTTGGCTGAAATGGTTAGAGGTGACCAAGCCTTTGGGTGTATATTCCCTGAAATGGTTAGAGGTGACCAATCCTTGGGGTGTATATTCCCTGAAATGGTTAGGGAGGACCGTCCTTGGGTATAAATTCTCAAAAAGGTTACAAATAGCTTCGGGGATTGAGCCCGGTAGGTTGCGAATCTTACAAAATCACACTGTACACGTGGGATAATTAATGTGGATACATTTTGACTGAAAGGTCGTGGACTGGGGTGTTGGTGGAGATCGTGGACCGACTGATCACCGGATAGTGGAGTGCTTTCGTGTGATTTTGATTGGCATGATGAAATGCTTATGTGATGTAGAATAATGGCATGATATGTCTACTTTGTTATTGTTATTTATGCCATATGATTTCTGTTTATATATGTTGTTTGGACTGATGTGATTGTATAAGGATGATGACTGAATTTACTACTTACTGGGCATTCCAAGCTCACGCAACCTGTTATTGTTGCAGGTTAAGATGATTGGATGAATTGGTGTGGATTTGATGTTGCACTTAATTTATTTTATGTTTTTGAATTCCTAGATCAGATTTGATGTAATAGGATAGTTGAATATATTGGTTTGGTTTGTAGGCTCTTATGAAGCCTTTTGATTTGAATAATTATGTTCTTCCGCACTCTGATTGATTTATGAAAGTAATAGTAGATTTTTACATTGTTGGTAGTTGCTGTTTTCCGCGTCCCATGATTAGGAACTGGAAGGTCGCACCTCAATATCCGTGCCACCCACCTAGGGATTCAGGGCGTGACAGTAACAGGCTACTAGTTCCCAACAGGACTTGTTATTATTCTCTGTTGATATGTGTGCCATTGATGCACATGCCTTTAACAAGCACATGACTTTCTTATGCGGTAGAGGAGGTGTTTACACTCTTGGAGCTGAGGAAATTTTGATCCAGAGAAATGATAGACATTTTGCATAATTCAACCATAAATTAGATCCTCTTAGAGAGTGGCAATCCAGGAAAAGAAATGAGATTGAATATATAAGAAGTCAAGAAATGATGCTGAACGAAGAGTTGACTGCAAAGATTTTAAAATCTTAATGTCTAGAAGAAGAGTAAGATCCGTTGAAAGAAATAGTGGAAATGGCTTTTGATGATAGAACATTCAGTTGATTACTATGTTCAACAACTCAAATGAGTGAGCCAAAGCAAAATGGCTAACTATCATGGAACTGGAGACAGAGTGGGATGCTATCAAGAGTCTTGGAATTTCAATTGAACACAGTACGATCATCCGGTTTTCTCCTTAATCAATTTTGTGCTGATATTTTGAATCAGTTGAAAGAAGATTGATGGAAGAGTTTTGGATGGCCATTCAGAAATCAAAGAGAAAGAGACGTTCATAATTGGTAGTATCCAAATCAAAACGACTCTTTCCCTTGACTCCACCAATTTCTTGCATGGCCATTATCAAATCTCTCGCATATGAGAGAGAGAGAGAGAGAGGGTTTACCTGTAACTTTTTCATTGTTTGTGTCTCTCCTTTTATTCTCTTCCGTATCAAACTCTTCTTCTATATACAAATTTCAGCCCTTTAATCCCCTTTGTTTCTCCATTATATAATAGTCAAAGTGGTTTTAATAACCACTTTGACACATATCAACCAAAGAGACATGCTTGTAAAAAAAAATGATAAATAGTGGGAAGGTGGGTAATAGTCATGGTTTTGGATTTGATTGTGTGTATATGCTATATACAAGGATCATGTATTGCTAAGACATGATTGGCTTGTTAATTGCCATTAAGTCATTTGAAGTCATCGCTGGTTGATCTCACGATTTGATGTGAATTTCTGGTCACCTAGACTGATCAAATGGTTGAGATTTAATATGACGAATCGTATGGCTCTTATATTATGAAAATTCATGTTTCAACACGATTATAATATGCTTTCTTACAAAATCATTCAATTCGAGGTACATAATTTTAATTAGGTTAATATTTTGTTTTTCATTCATTAGTATATATGTCTAATTCCTCTCTATTTTCTAGGAATTTGATTCAATGCATTTGCAACTGCCTCCAATTTCTGGAAAAATAACTTGTTTTAGTATCATAATTAATTTTATAGTCATATCAATCAACCTATTTTAAGGCTTTGATTATCATGTATTTTGAAGGACAAGGTAATCCAATATACTCATCATAAATTTCATCCTTATAATGAACTTCCAGACTTTTCAGAAGTAGTGGTATCTCACTCCAAATTGTCTATCCAGCATTATCGATAAAGCTACACACCAAAGCAATTACATTCTAGATCGAGCAGTTAATACATAATACTAAGTAATCAACTTATAATTTTATAAGTAAAATTCCTATACCGACATGTCTCTATGCATAAAGTTTAATAGTACTATATACGCGTACTTACACGTATTACATGTAAGCATAGAAGGCACACCACTCCAAATAATCACACACTATCAAACAATTTGCAAGAAGCACTCGACATACAACTCAAGGCATTTCACAAGGAGTTCACACCATAGAACACTCACAGCATTCACAAAATTCAGTAAACAAATCATGTTATACACAACACTAAATCTCATGTGATTCTTAGGTTTACGTGTCTCTATGTTTCTTCCTAGGTCTCACTAAATTTGATAGCTGCTAGATTCATAACTTACATAAATCATAACAAGCAGTCATACAATCCACATTATGCATACACACACAATACTGAATTCTTAGCATGTACACACAACACTCAATTCAAAGCAATTCATATGAAGCACTCGATTCAAGCAATTCTCACAAGTCAAGCAATTCATACAGAGTATTCAACACACAATTCATACATGTGAATCCTAATGTTCACTTCTAAGTTCTTTGTAGCGACTCCCACTTAATTTCATTATTGAGCCTAGGAATTATTGATAAGTAATTTCTAAACTAGGGTCTAAATTATAATTAATCATGAATCTAGGGTTACCTTTGTTATTTGATTAATTAAGGAGTATTGGGCTTGTACCCAAACATATGAACCATAAAGAGAATGGGCTGGTCGTTTGGCCCACAAATAAGAGGTAAGGACAATTGAGACATTTCCTTCATATTTGAATTTTTAGGAGGTGGGACGATGGATCCACTAACTTCACTACTCATACAAGGTGTGAGAGAGGGAAGGAAACACCAAGAGGAAAGAAGAGAAGAGAGTTTTGGCTGGAAAATTCTAAGGGAAGTAGGAGAAGAAGAGGAAAAGGCAAAAAGGAATCACCTTGCTAGCAAATTCGGGTGAAGAGATTCAGAAAAACTCAAACTTGGAAAGAGGTAGGAATCTTTCATGGTAGTACGGTAGTCACTTTCATAATAAGTAATGAAGCTATAAACTAATGCCTATTGGTTTGAATTGTTGCATGTGTTTGAATGTGTATGAAATTCTTACATCTGTGTTGATAACCTGTTTAGGAAGATTTATGGTTCAAATATGTGTTTTTATGTGGAATTTCTCAATTTCTATTGTGTAATCATGATTATGAATCTATGGTCTTGTACTTAGATTCTAACTCAGTTTATAGGTGTATAAGATATGTGAATTCATGTTTAGCTTGATCAAAATATGTATTAGGAATGATTTAGTACAGAACTTGGTTGAAAAACCAGGTATTTTGGGCAGTTACATAAGCTTGGCACCTGCTGAGGAGATGAAAGTCACTGGACTTGCTGTCAAGCCTCGGCATCTACCAAAGGTGCTGCAGAGGAAGGTCAGCAGGAAGCTCAGCACCTGCCGAGCTCATCTGAATCCCAATTTCGGTGGGTGACTTCATTTTGATGTGATTAGTGTGCGTGTGAAGTCGGTTTGTGTGCGAAATGCGTGTATGAGCTTTTATAAATTAAAGTAGGTAATATGCCTAGCTTTGAATATCCAATTGAGTGTTTATATTATGTTATGAATTGTGATATGATTACTGTACTTACCATCTCATCAGTTGTACTTGTGATATTATATTCTTAAGATGATTTTATTAAATTTGATTCATGTGATGTGTGTAACACAAGCTAATTTGTACCGTGAATTATGTTGTGGTTGTGAATGGATCAGATTGTTAAATGTGTTGTAAAGGCGACCAGTCTTGGCTTGGGTGTATATTCCCTAAAAAGATGGCGACTAATCTTGCCTTGGGTTGTAGATATTCCCTAGAAAGAAAGATGGCGACCAATCTTGCCTTAGGTGTATATTCCCTAAAAATAAAGATGGCAACCAATCCCGCATTGTGTTGTAGATATTTCCTAAAAGGAGAGATGGTGCATTCTACCTTGGGTTGTATAAATTCCCTAAAAGCAATGTTACTAACAATTACTCAGTTGTTTTGCTAGCCAGGAGTAGCCTAACTACCGGTGTATACATTGGGTCACTTGAGTCACACACACACACTTGTGCCACACTTGGTCACATGAAACATGCACTTACCTTAAGCACTACTTTACACATTATACATCACTTTCACACCCCACAATTTACACTTATCACGTTACACCTGGTTATTTGGTTTGTTGAAATTATGTGATACTGGTTACAGTGATGGTGTGGAATCACTAGATCGGATGTTATGAATCATGGTTATTGAAATATGATAACATAATGGAATCATGAGACTTGATTATGATACTTAATCTGTGAATTGTACATTGAAATGATGATATTCCATTTTGATTATACATGTATGATGTATGTGATTATTAGATGTTAAAGGGTATTGTGAGTGCACTAATTATGTGACATGTATGATAATGCATGAATGAATTGTTTTGTTACTTTACTATGGAGGTAATTATTGTATTGCTGTGAATGTTTTTCTATTGAGCTTCCTAGCTCACCCATATTATTTTACATGTGCTATTATTGACTAAGGCAGATGTACTGGAAGACTGGGATGCTGAGTAGTGATATGAACTCATTTACTTTTGTTTTGACCCCTAATGGGCAGTTATGTTTTAATAACTTTAATAGTTTGGTTATTTCAGACACTTGGAGTGATTAGATGTATGTACTCCTTATGTTGTTTTAACTTTTATAGACTTCCGCTGTTGTTAATAAAAATACTCTGTTTAACCAGGTGATTGGTTAAGTATGTGCTGTTTGATATCCGTATCCATGGAGTGGATCCGAAGGTCAAACCCTATGAGATCCTCGAGATTCCCATACTCGAATTAGGGGCGCGGCATTCTCTTCACCCTAGGTATTCTAAACCTAGAGCTCTGATACTAATCTGTCACACCCTGGATCCAAGATGTATGATCTTGAGGATTCACTAGGGAATGACCTTTGGATCCAAACCATGAATGCAGCCTAACCAATCAATTAACCCGTAATTCAACAGAGCAACTAAAATCAGCATAAGTCTTATTCAATTTAAACTAAATCCATTATCCAAAATTCAACCATCATAAATAAAATTCGAGTTCAAACTAACAATTACATTGTCACTGCCCATTAAGGATCAAACCAAATTAATAGAATCTGTAAAGGTTCATCAGCAACTACAAAGTCTTATAGTCTCCATATCTTATTCACAGCCTATATGTCTTCAATCCTGGTTTCATCACTTCTTTAGGGGTCCACCTATTTCAACGAAGGGGTGAGCTTGAAGGCCCAGTAGGAATAATCTAAAGTAATTACAACGGTTATTTTCATAATCATATAATGAGAGGTTAATTCATGCAATTTATCACTCATCTTAATATCATATTATCGCTTTCATTTGTTCATCATCACAATCATAGTCATAAGTATAGTCATACTCATAATCACAGTCATAATCATATTCACAGTTATAGTCATAATCACAGTCATAATCCAATTCATCAT
>JAUPMG010165867.1:0-10701 GCA_031762675.1 Pachysandra terminalis | reverse complement strand
TCCTCTTCTTGTTTTTCAAACCCCAACTATTCAGATGTGCCTTTAGGTGATTTTGCATAACCCACTCTAACCCAAATTTTTGGAGGAAGAAGAGCCAAATCTTTTGAGTCTCCTCACAGTGAAGCAACAAATGTGAGACCGTTTCCTCCTCTTCTTACATAAACTACATCTCAAAGCCAAAGACCACCCTCTTCTTTTGAGGTTATCGCACGTGAGGATTCCCAACTACAGTGCATAGTTGGGAAGAGATTGGATTCATTCCAATTCGTGTGTACCTTCTTCATTAAACTAGTTGCTTATCTTATGGAATGGAGACAAGATTGAAGTAATAATGGCGGACAGTAAACCGTTTTTGGCCGACTCCAACGCGGCTGAAGCCATGTTATATAGCGAAGAAGTTGGAATTGTACATTTTGTCCATCGTAACAGCAGAGGACAATCAACCAGGATATCGACAACAGTTGATTCAGAAGATCCCAAGGATGCTGAGGTAGAGGCATTCACATCCTGACCAAATGAGATAGTCCTTTATCGGTCAAGAGATAATGTGTGCATAATAGAAGAGGTTCAATGACAAACGACCTCGAGAAAGAAAAGAGGTCGGCCACAGTGGAGGCCACCTAAGATAAAATAAGAGGGTATCTAAAAGAAAAGGAAGCCGAGAAACGTCACTTGATGAACATGACCGAATGTATACTAAAGGAAGAGGAGACAGATGAGTCTTTGCAAGAAGAAATAAAGATGGCTGATATAACAGCAGCCCCGGCTAAGCTTAACGATACAGTTGTAGAAGTTCAAGACCCTCTAGACGAAATCAATCTGGGCACTGAAAGGGACCAACGGCCGGTTTATATTAGTAGACTACTAGAGCCAAGCATGAGGGACGAATTGGAGCAGTTGTTGAGAGAATATACAGATTGCTTCGCATGGGATTACCACGAGATAATAGGCTTGAGCAGAAGGCTAGTGGAACACAGGCTGCCGATGATAGAAAACTTTAAACCATTCAAGCAGCCACCAAGAAGAATGTCAGCAGAGGTCACCTTGAAAATTAAGGAAGAAGTCAAGAGACTACTTCATGTCGGGTTTATCACGCCAATCAGGTATGCAGAATGGCTCTCAAATGTGGTGCCGGTGATGAAGAAAAACGGTAAACTGAGAGTCTACATAGACTTTAGGAATCTCAACTTAGCAACTCCCAAAGACGAGTACCCCATGTCAATGGCCAATCTCTTGATCGAAGGGGCAGCGAGACACGAGCTGTTGTCTTTCATGGACGGACATTCAGGTCATAATCAAATATTCATTGCCAAGGACGGCATGGCTAAAACGGCGTTTAGATGTCCCAAAGCCATATGAAACTACTACTGAGGTGGTAATGCAATTCGGTTTGAAAAACGTCGGAGCAACATACCAACAAGCGATGAATCTCATATTCCATGATATGATCGACCACTTTGTGGAGGTATACATAAATGACATCGTAGTAAAGTCCAGAAAGAAAGAAGATCATCTAACGGAGATGAAGAAAATATTTGAAAGGATGAGGTCCTCCAAGCTGAAAATGAACCCTCTAAAAATGCACCTTTGGAGTCAAGGCTGGAGATTTCTTGAGATTTCTTCTTCATCAAAGGGGCATAGAAGTGGATGGCAACAAAGCTAAAAGTATCCTAAGTGCCAGACCTCCTGAGAACAAGAAACAACTTCAAAGGTTCCTCGATTAGGTGAATTTCTTGAGGAGGTTCATTCCAAAGTTGGCTGGAAAAATGAGTGCCCTCTCACCCTTGCTGAAGTTGCGACCGGAATTGGACTTTGTGTGGCAAGAACCCCATCAAAAAGCCTTTGATCTCATCAAGAGAGTCTGTCTAAACCACCAGTTTTAATTCCTCCAAAGAAAGGATGGCTGTTAAAGTTGTGCATCTCGACCGCAGAACCATCAATTGGCATTCTCTTGGCACAGGACAATGACTGTAAACAAGAACAAGCAGTGTATTATTTAAGTTATTATTATCGACAGAAACACGTTATTCGGTTTTAGAAAGATTATGTTTATCTTTATACTATGCCTTCGTGAAATTGAGACATTATTTGATCACAACAACGGTTTTAGTAATAGCACCGACTAACGTGATTAAATACATGTTGCCTAAATCGTTCTTTAGGAGGGATAGGAAAATGGATCTTGGCCTTATAGGAATTTACTTTTCGATATGTCTTGCAGAAGGCGATAAAGGCCAAGTTGTGGCCGATTTCTTAGCCGATCATCTAGTGTGCTCGATCGAAGAGGAAAGGCTGGAAGAGTATGATCTATTTACGGCCGATCTTGTACCATGGACACTTATCTTCGACGGGTCGTGAACAGAGCAATCAGCAGGAGCTGGGATGATCATTGTATCCCCAAAAAGGGAACGAAAAGAACATGCATTTCAATTAGATTACCCAAGCACCAACAATCAAGCTGCATATGAAGCCCTCATTATCGGTCTAAAGATTCTAACCAAATTATGGGCTAGAAATATCAATGTTGTAGACACCCCAATTTGCACGAGAGCGACTTTATGTTGATCTTTGCAACTCCTGGAGGCTTGAGCTTGGCTTTTCTTATCTCCCAATCATCTCCAAACCACCCCTAATCATATTGCCAATTTTCTCTAAAAATCACAAAAATCATCTAAAATGATCAAAATACCCTAGTACTCGCACCTGATTCATCTCAGTTCTAAATCCATTTTCAACCTCAAATTTGAATTCCTGAGCCAAAATGCTCTCCAATGAGTATAGTATTGGGCTAATTTGAAGTTCATCGGAAAAATGACAGTTTTGCCCAAAATTCGGTTGTTTGGGCCAAATAGTTAAATCCGAGGGTCGAAATATTTTTCCGACATCAAATTTGGATTCCACATTGAAATACCTTCAAAATACTGTGATTTTGTAAAATTCCGAGTTCGGGAATCGAAGGGTCATTTTGGTATTTTTAAAAATTATCAAAAAAGGACAAGAAAAATATAATGGGACGAAAAAAAAAACACTTTAAGGAGGAAATTAACATAAAATAATTGAGAGAATATTTGAGGAAGATTTCCCATGTGTCAAATTCCAAGAAATAAGAAAGAAATAATTTTAAAAGTTGCCATGTGGCAAATCCCCAAAAAAGAAATAGAAAGCTTTAAAATTCAAACTAAAAAGGGGGCTTCTATTCTTAAACAAATCAAAAAGGGAGTTTTCTAAATTCAATTTAAAAGGAGTTTCTAAATTCAATTCAAAAGGGGGTTTCTAAATTCCAAATTCAATTTCCCAAAGAAGGGAAGGGTTTCTAAATTCGATTCAAACAAAGAAAAAAAAAGAGAGAGAAAAAGCTTCTAAATTCAAAACAAAAGAAAAAAAGAAAAATAAATAAATAAATAAATTTTCTAATATAAAGGGAGGGAGAACTCGACTCTCCCTCTCAAGCAAGCTCTCTCTCTCTCGGCTCTCCCTCTCAAGCAAGCTCTCTCTCTCTCTCTCTCTCTCTCTCTCTCTCTCTGCTTTCTCTCTTCCAGCAACCACCTGCAACCCCCGCTGGACATTCCCTTTTCCAGCCGCACCTCTCGCACCAGAACAACCTTTCCCACCTGTTTCCGCTTGCGTCCAGATCCATCTGTAACAGCCCGTATCCCCCGCAGGCCGTTGCCGTCCCTTTTTATGGCCACGTCCAAACCTGCAACCGCCTGCACGCCCCACTCGTTTTTCGGCGACGCCATCCACGATGCATGCAATCTCACTCACCCCATCTTCCGCACGCCGTCCAAACTCGTCTACAACAGCCACTGGTCCTTTTTCTCTTTTCCGGACACCACCTCTTTATCTCTCTTCCGCAGCCCTCCCCCCATTGCTCTCTTTCTTTCCCTCTCATTTTTTCCCTCTCAGCTCACTCTCCCCTTCTCTTCTTTTCTCAATTCTCTCTCTCTCTCACCGCCCCTCTCTTTTTTCCTCTTCTTTTTTCTTCCCCACTCCTCCCCTATTCTGCCTTCCGCTTCTCCTGTACACAAAAAAAACAAACAAAAATTACCAAAACCTCCCCAAAAATGAAGAAATAACCCCAACCCCCCCCCCAAAAAAAAAAAAATCAAAAAATAGGAAACTTTAACCATAAGGTCCTGTTTGGCTTAAAAAAAAGGAAAAGAGTTTTTTCTTCATCATTCAACATCCGTCTCTCAAGCCGAGCTGCATCCAGTAGTTCAAAGCAGAGATCATCACATAGGAGATCGTCTACTACTACAGGTATTTAAAAAAAAAATTTATCATCTTATCATGAATATGGAAATTAAAAGCATGTTGTGAATGAATTTTTTTTTGTGAATCTAATTAATCTATGGTTATATTTAAGTAGATTTGTAATGAATTTTTATGTGCATTTTTTTTACTTTTTTTATTTAATTATTTTAGCTAATCTTTAGATAAATAATTGGTCAAATAATTTTGAATTGGGTAACCGGTTGAATCGGGAGTGAACGGGTGCCTAACACGTTCCCGTTCTCTCAAATAAACCTTCTTACCCGAAATCTGGTTAGACCATTGCCCATTATAATTTTGGTGTGATTTTGAAATTAATTGATAAACTACAGGAGACCATTCACACCCGAACTCGATGAATGATGGCGACTCCATATTTACCGGATCAACCCAGGGTCCACCCGACCAAGGGGTGATCACAGCTGGCGACTTCACTGGGGATGAATTGAGATGTGATCATCTTCTTACCACAAGTACCCCAATCATCACTCACACTATTCATACATCATTTGAATGTGTTTTCCTGAGATACCGGGAGGACCATCCACATTTCATTCGAATGTGCTTTCCTGAAATACAGGGAAGGTCATTCTTTTTCTCCAAGTATATTTTCCTGAGATACCGGGAGAATTACTTGTATCCCCTGTTAGACGTATTTTCCTGAGATACCGCGAGGATCATCTACATTTCATTCGAATGTGCTTTCCTAAGATATCGGGAAGGTCATTCTCTTTCTTCAAGTATTTTCTTCTGAGATACCGGGTGGATTACTTGTTATCCCTTTGTTGGATGTGTTTTCCTGAGATACCGGGAGGACCATCTACATTTCATTCGAATATGCTTTCCTGAGATACCGGGAAAGCCATTCTTTTCCTCCAACTATGTTCTCTTGAGATACCGGGAGAATTGTTTGCATCCTTTATTGGATGTGTTTTCTTGAGATACTGGGAGGACCATCCACATTTTATTCGAATGTGCTTTCTTGAGATACCGGGAAGGTCATTCTTTTTCTCCAAGTATATTCTCCTGAGATACTGGGAAAATTGTTCGTATCCCTTTGTTGGATGTCTTTTCTTGAGATACCGGGAGGACCATCTACAGTTCATTAGAATGTGCTTTCCTGAGTTACCGGAAAGCAAGGTTTAACAAACCAAAATTGAAGACCGGATCGATCCCGTCTGGTTACAGTCTAGACCATCGGTGAAGACCGGATCGATCCCGTTTGGTTACAGTCTAGACCGTCGGTCTGGACTGGTACCGGCCGGTCCGAATCCGGTACAGAAAGCAAAAAAAATATAAATAAAAAAATTTCAGACCGACAGGGACCGGTCACCGAACCGACTGGACCGGTCGCTAAACCGGCAGGACCGGTCGCTAGATCGGCAGAACCGGTCACGCGGGCTGCAAGACCGGTGGTATCGGTTGCCGGACCGGCGGTACCGGACACCGGACAAGCGGGACTAGTCGTCGGACCACCGGAACAAGTCACCAGACCGGCGGTACCGGTCGCCGAACTGCCGATCCATAACCCAGCGATACAATACTTTGTATCGCGGGTTGGAACCAAACCACTATGGTCCGGTCCCGGTCCGGACCTGACGATATCGACCGGTATCGGCCGATCCGTGAAACCATGCCGGGAAGGTCATTCTTTTTCATCCAAGTATGTTCTTCTGAGATACCGAGAAAACTACTTGCATCATATTCTCCTGAGATACCGGGAGGATCACCCATTGCATGTTTCTCTTGAGATAGTCGCCTCGAGAGAAAACATTCATATCATCATCAACATCCTATCACATCATTTTTGCATCACTTTAAGCATTCATACATCATTGCATTTACATTTGATTGCATCATAATGCGTTAGGCATGCATCATCATCATCATTCTTTTAGAGATACTCTGAAGTTACAGGTTTCAAGTCCAAAGGCTCATTTTATGTCATTTGCATGGATGTTATTTTCATATTCTCGGATATAGTCATGGAGGGAGTATTGTTTCAAGCAGATATGGAAACCCTATCATAAGAGAGATGGTAGGTCAATATTTTAATACTGTTAGTTGTATCCACTTTTTCCAAGGTTCAGCACTTTAATGAACCTTCGACCTTGAGAAAAGAAATTTAAGAAGGTTCAGAAAAAAGATTAAGGAAAAAAAAATCTTGTTTTCAGTTTTCTAGCAGCGTTTTGTTTCAATAAAGAATTTCAATATTTTATTTCACATCATCATGCTCTTGATAATTCAGGTACCTTTTCTAGTGAAACATCTTGAATAATAATACACAATCAAATATTAGAAAAATGGAATCTGTGAACTCAGGAACTGAAAGTGACTCGTAAAAAAGTGAGAATCAAAAGTTATGGTCTCTTGAAGATAAAAGGGAGAATGATATAAGGTCTCTGTCTAGTCTTATTAAAATGTGTTTAGGATAGATATAGACTTTGTTGCTTAATCATTATGTCAGATGAAAGTCGAGTCAGCAAAAGCTAAGGAGGTTATCAGGATTGCAACTGGGGCATTTTTATATCTAATTCATGCCAATGGAGTACCTCAGATCAGTTATGTTATAGGGACAACCGTATCAGAGTCAAGTGGTTGGAGATTGCAACAAGTGGAGGAGCACGAACTTTGCAAAATGGTGATTTTATCTTATTACATCAGGAAGATCCTATGGAAGATTCAGATCGTCACACGTCATCAACAAGGTATCAGCCAGAGGATCTTACATTCTTTAGACAGAGATAGAGATTTTTCTTGAACTTATTAAACCGGATCTTGGAATGACATGTTTGCTTAAACTAAATGTTACCTTGAAATGATCAGAGGCCATCTTCTTTTAAACTTTTAGATGTTAAAATCCCTAGTCAGACCTCTTAAGCCTTGTACTTCTTTTCTTTAACCCGAACCAGGACTAGCTACCCCAAACTGGAGCAAGGGTTAGAAATCGAATCAAGGGTAATTCTTGGGAACAATGGGAAATTCATAAAGTCGATAAACAAATGTTAGGTACTTCAAAAAAAAAATGAAATTGAATGCAAGACAAAGAAAAATGAAAAGCAAAGGAAAAGGATAGTGGCAAAAGAAAAAAAATGAAACAAAATAAGATATCAAGTATGTCGAAGTGGGATGGAAAACACTGGAATTGCCCAAACTAGGGCAAGTGTTAATATAAGGTCATTGAGGAAAATGAAAGAAGCCCTCAAGTCAAGCTAGACCCGGTCAATCCATTCAAACAAGAAATTTCTTTTGAGCTTTATATCTTCCTTCTTAAACCCTAAACCCAGCCTACGTTTCGTCCTACTTTTAAGACCTCTTTGATCAAGGTAATATTTAGTGGAAGTCATGTCTTAATTTGGTATTAAATAGTGATGATGGAATGTATAGTTTCAAGTAGCATAATGGCAATCCGAAAAGGCACTACAGGTAAGAGAGCTAACAATGGAGAATCAAATGGTAGAAGAAAATGGAGAAGGTTAGTATAATCATCGGAATGTGAAAAAAGGATGTGGAATCTGACATCTACAAAGTTCATGAGAAACGCTCGAGAAAAATGGTTAAAAAAATGAAAAAAATGGAGAAAATCATTTACCCTTTGTGAACAATCCTAAGTGGAGTAAGTCAGGTACTTCTGGTAAGAAGATGATCACATCTCAATTCATCCCCAATGAAGTCACCAGCTGTAATCACCCCATCCTCGGGTGGACCCTAGGTCGATCGGGTAAATATGGAGTCACCACCATTCATTGAGTTCGGGTGTGAATGGTCACCCATAGTTTATCAATTAATCCCAAAATTACAGCAAAATTATAATGGGCAATGGTCTAACCAAATTTCGGGTAAGGAGGTTTATTTGAGAGCGGGAAGGTGTTAGGCACCCGTACACTCCCGATTCAACCGGTTACTCAGTTCAAAAATATTTGGTCAATTATATATCTAAAAATTAACTAAAATAATTAAATGAAAAAAGTAAAAAAAAAAACACATAAAAATTCATTACAAATCTACTTAAATACAACCATAGATTAATTAGATTTACAAAAAAAATTCATTCGCAACATGCTTTTAATTTCCATATTCATGATAAGATGATAAAAAAAAAGTTAAATTAAGTTAAGAAAACAGATTAAAATACTTGTAGCAGCAGATGATCTCCTATGTGATAATCTCTGCTTTGAACTCTTGGATGCAGCTCGACTTGAGAGACGGATGTTGAATGGTGAAGAAAACACTCTTTTCCTTTTTTTCGGCCAAACGGGACCTTAGGGTTAAAGTTTCCTATTTTTGGGGGGGTTATGGATTATTCTTCAGTTTTGGGGAGGTTTTGGTAATTTTTGTTTGTCTGTTTTTTTTTTTTTTTTTTGTACAAGAGAAGAGGAAGGCGGAACAGAGGAGGAGTGGGGAAAAAGAAGAAACGAAGAAAAAGGAAGAAGAGGGAAAGAGAGAGAATAGAGAAAAGAAGAGATGGGAGAGGAGGAAAGGGAGAGTGAGCAAAAAGGGAAAGAAAAAGAGCAATGGGGTGACGGCTGCAGAAGAGAGATAAAGAGGTGGTGTCCGGAAAAGAGAAAAAGGTACAATGGCTGTTGCAGACGAGTCTAGGCGGCGTGCAGAAGATGGGGTGAGTGAGATTGCAAGCACAGTGGATGGCGTCGCTGGAAACCGAGTGGGGAGTGCGGACGGTTGCAGCTTTGGATGTGTGGGAACAAGGGCCGGAAAAAGGGACGGCGATGGAGTGTGTGGGACGGCCTGCGGGGGATACGGGCTGTTATAGATGGGTCCGGACAGGAGGGAAACAGGCGGGGAAGGTCGGTCTAATGCGAGAGGTGCGGCTGGAAAAGGGAATGTGCAGCGGGGGTGCAGGTGGTTGCCGGAAAACAGAGAAAGCAGAGAGAGAGAGAGAGAGCTTGCTTGAGAGGGAGAGCCGCCCTCCCTTTATATAAGAAAAGTTAATCTTTTTTTTTCTTTTTTCTTTTGTTTTGAATTTAGAAGCTTTTTCTCTCTTTTTTTTTTTCTTTGTTTGAATCGAATTTAGAAACCCTTCCCTTCTTTGAGAAATTGAATTTGGACTTTAGAAACCCCCTTTTGAATTGAATTTAGAAACCTCCCCTTTTTCGAGAAATTGAATTTAGAAACCCCTTTTGAATCGAGTTTAGAAACTCCTTTTAAATTGAATTTAGAAACCTTCCCTTTTGATTTGTTTGAGAATAGAAACCCCATTTTTTAGTTTGAATTTAAAGGCTTTCTATTTCTTTTTGGGGATTTGACACATTGCAACTTCTAAAATTATTTCTTTCTTATATCTTGGAATTTGACACATGGCAAATCTTCCTCAAATATTCTCTCTCAATTTCCTCCCTAAAGTGTTTTTTATCATTTTTTTTGTCCCATTATATTTTTCTGTCCTATTTTGATAATTTTTAAAAATACCAAAATGACCCTTCGACTCCCGAACTCGGAATTTTACAAAATCACAATTGATTTGAAGATATTTCATTGTGGAATCCGAATTTGATGTCGGAAAGATATTTCAACCCTCGGATTTAACTATTTGGCCCAAACGATCGGATTAGGGGCAAAACTGTCATTTTTCTTATGAGCTTCCTATTAACTCAAGATTATACTCATTGGAGAGCATTTTGGTTCAGGAATTCAAATTTGAGGTCGAATATGGATTAAGGACTAAATTGAATCAGGTGAGGCTACCAGGGGTATTTTGGTCATTTCACATGATTTTTGGGATTTTCAAAGAAAACTAGCAATATCATGGAGAGTGGTTTGGAGATGATTGGGAGATAGGAAAAGCCAAGCTCAAGCTTCCAGGAGCTGCAAAGATCAAGAGAAAGTCGCTCTCGTGCAAATTGGGGTGTCTACAGCTACCCCTCCTTGTCAGAATTGCAAGCGATGAATGACAAAGAAGAAAAGACAACCCTGTTTTGCACGGTTCACAGATGAATTTTACCTAAATCAAGATTATCCTCACATATTGAACTTTCAAGACTTTCTGAGGTGATAAAAGAGGATATGTTTGTCTTTCTCGATGGCTTTGCCCATTCAAGAGAAAACAAATAAAGGGTTTGAACTTACTAGGGCTTGATCAATGCCTAGAAATTCAAAAGGGTTCAAAGTTTCAATGGTGAGGTGGTATCTTTTGGAGAAGTTCAATACATGAGAGGTAACCTCGATTTTGAGCCGAATTTCCTTGATGAACTTAGAGATAGGTGAAAACTATGACTTATTGAGTCAAGTATGATCTTCATTTGGCTGCTTCAAAGGGTTGGACATGTCTCAACCTCATTGATTACTATAACACCTCTGTCTCCATTGGCTTTAGCCTCACAAATAGGGTGACCCCAGACAGTGATGCGATAGTAATCAATGAGGTTGGGACATGTCCAACCCTTTGAAGCAACCAAATGAAGATCAAACTTG
>JAUPMG010165866.1:0-24381 GCA_031762675.1 Pachysandra terminalis | reverse complement strand
TTTACTCTATATAATATTTATCTTATAAAAGATAAGGGAGAATTTCTTTTATCATACTACTATTAAAAGAGAAAGCAATTTTTAAGAATTTTTATAATTATAAAGATAGGAATTATCCTTTATAGACTTATATAATATATTTATTTCATGAATAATCTTTGAACTCTATAAGTAATTGTTTTTATATTAATGTAAAATAATATTTCGGTCCATTTTTATAACTAAAAGACTCTTGTTATAAGATATTGACTAATAGATAAGTAAATAAGATATAATATCCTAACAATCTTAGAATACAAACTAATAGGTAAATATATAAGAGACCCTCATCCTAACAATTTTAGGATACTAATAGATAAAGTAGATGAAATTGTTTTTATCTACACTTTAAAAATAGTAATCCTCCAACTTATTACTTAATATTAAGATGCCAATTAGATACCAAACAAAAATCTAACAAATTAAAAAATCTAAATAAATAAATAAAGAATCTAATAAATTATCAAAATCTTGAATCTTATAATTAGTTATAAAAAATTATCTACACTTTAAAGAGTAACTGTCCAACTTATTACTTAATAATCAGATGCCTCGACTAATGAGAGGCAAGTCTCCAATAAAAAATTAAGATACTAATTAGTTACAAAACAAAAATCTAACAAATTAAGAAGTCTTGATAAATAAAAAAATACAGAATCTATTAAATAATCAAAATCTTGTATCTAATTAGTTATAAAAATCTTACTGACAAATTAAAGAATCTAACTAGTAGAAAAGATCAAAAACTAAATATTAAAATCTAGAATCTAATAGATTTAAAGAATCTAACTAAGTAAAGAAATAATAAAAATAATAATTCTAACAAATTATAAAAATTAATATTCTAATTAATAATGTTACTAGACCCGGATGACAATGGGACACTATGAGTGGGGCGAGCGCTTGCTAGCGCAGTGAAGCGGCTTGTGGGCCAGCCAAGATAGGCTTGGTGTCCAGGATTCAGAGCGAGTCCTATCCTGTCGTGATATCGTGTTGGGTGTTGTTGTGAGTTGGTTTAGCTTTCAGATGATTCCAGCTGGCCTCAACTTGAGGAAAGTTGGGGCGCCGAACGGTCGTTTGGCTGCGACAAAAATTATGGTCGCGACAGACGTTGCATAATACTCTTATCCTAACGATATTGGGATAATTTTATTTTATTTTTAATTTTTAGTTAATATTAGGGTAAAAGAAATGACAAGTTTAGAATAAACGATAAGTTCAAGATTCTAATTAGTTGATAATTTTTTTTTTGTAATAAAAAAACTAATGAATTTTATTAAAAATATAATAACTAGCATATGACAACTAGGCTGTCATATGTTAATTTTTTTTATTATTTATAAATAAAACATGTTGATATATTTTTAGTATTTCAATCTATGAAGTTAATTTTACTTTAAAAATTATATATGATAATATCATTTTATTTTATTTATACTCTTATCCTAATGATATTAGGATAATTTTATTTTATTTTATTTTTATTTATAGATAATGTTGAGGTAATCTTTACAAGAAAAGTTTAAAATAAAAGATAAGTTCAAGATTCTAATTAGTTAATAATTTTTTTTTATATAATAAACAATTTAACGAATTTTATTAAAAATACAATAACTAGCTTGTGACACCTAAACTGTCATGTGTTAATTTTCTATTTTTATAAATGAAATGTGTTAATATATTTTTAATATTTCAATTTATGAAGGTAATTTACTTAAACTTTATATATAAAAATATTCTTTAGGGAGATCTAATATAATTTTTATATAATTAAAAGTGATAATAAATTTAAACAAAAGATAAGATAATATAAATTTTTTTATTATGTTTCATATTTTAAAGATTATATTTTATTTGTATTATAATTTTAAAGACAACATGTATTATAAGATCCACCTTCACGTGCAATGCACGTGTATTTTCGCTAGTATATACAAAGTTTGTAAAGAGTCTAAAGGTTGCTGGTTTCTCCTTGTCAATCTCCCTTACATTATTAAGTGGGGGACCTCTACAGAGGTATTAGATATTTTGAAATCTTCTTCAACCACACAATTTAAGCAGAATAAAAGAATAAATGATAAGAACAAAAGTACCCTTAACAGTGAGAGATTGACTTATGTAAGCTACCTGAAAGTTGATGTATGATTCCCTACAACAACAACAACAACAAAGTGCTTAACCCCAATTTGTTGGATTCTTATGTAAGGTGAAGAAGAATAGGGTTGATAAATCCGGCCACAGAACACATAACCTTCTAGAATTGCTAGGGTTTAAGAGCAAAGCCTAGAACAATAGAAAAAAAAGAGAAATGCTTCTCAATTTAATTTCATATATTGCATCAAATTCAGCAATCCTTTTCTGCCATCCTAGTATGACTAAAAAAATGAGATTTAATCATTTATAACCAACCAAATCTGTCTTTTTTAGCTTTCTCTCATACTTTTAAATCCTTAAATATCCAGCCCCTCGTACGTTCTACAAGTGCCTCCTTAGATCTTCATTTTATATACTCGAACTATGTTAGCTACTTTCTCTTCATCTTATCTCCTACTAATGCTACTCCTCCATGCTCTGATATTTTCATTGCTTGCCTTATATAGTCTTTTCTCACATCCCTCTCAATAATACTCATCGTACGGATATGATGCTTCCTTGTTGCAAACATTTGATCCCTAAACCCTAGCTAGCAAACTTAATAATTGTAATTTAATTGATGTTGACTTTTAATTAATTGCACTAAAATTATTTGAGTATATGAGTTCTTTTTAGTCTTGTTTTTTTTTTTTTTTTTTTTTTTCTTTATGGGAAGATTTTATCGACTAATAAAAGTGTAATGTTATAATGAACAAATGAAGTTAAAATAGACTGGATGTTGATTACTATAGCGTCCAAATTACTGGGCAAGCAATTTTCTTATTCAGAATGTTAATAAATGACCATGCATCTCTCTCCAGGATCTCATATTGCATACCAAATATTCAGCAAATCTGAGACCCTCTTGGATTGCCAAGCTTAATTTAGGGACTCCCAACACTTTTTTGTTCAACGATCAAGTTGGATCCATGTAAAATTTGAACGAACCAAACTGATCAGTAAAGTGTAATATGAAAAGAAAATTATAAATCACCGAGTGAAGTCAACACCACTCAATCAATACTTCAATAGAGTTAATGATTGATTGAATCCCTATTTGATTAGTGAAATTACTAGTTACACAGTACTTAAAGCACTAAAATAACCATCTAAGACTTGAAGAACTACAGAGATGAACAGCTACTGAAAACTTGTGAGTAGGTGATTGTGTATTCTACATTGTCCGTCCAAGGTCACTTTGATTTTTGAAGCATAATCATTTTATTTGATCTAATTTAGGACCTTGAGCTTTTGATTGTCACTTTTATTTCAAATGACTGCAGCCGCTGATTGGGTATGGTGTGGCTAAAGTTCTGGATTCTGAACATCCAGACTTCAAGGAAGGCGACTTGGTTTGGGGGATGACTGGATGGGAGGAGTACAGTCTTATTGAATCCCCCAATACCCTTTCTAAAATCCATCACACTGATGTGCCTCTTTCCTACTATACTGGAATTCTTGGTAAGTGATGTTCTTTTCTGTTCAATTTCTGAGTTTCACATCTTTCTATGAGCAAATTAATATATAATTCTTCAAACCTTGTTTGTTCAGCTGTTACATTACCTTTGTAATCCATTGGATGCGAGTGAGAGTTAAGAATGGTTTGGAAATGTTATTAGGAAGACAGTTACTTAAATTGGTCTGTCTTCTGGTTAGCCTACATTTAGGATTAAGAAAAATTAAATAGGATCGATCGATCAATGGCGTGGTCTACCAAGTATCAATTGGATTGAAAATGTTAGAATTATGAACTATTAAGGTAATAAATCACAATTGTATCTTTTAAAATGGCAAATAGTCATGATGCAAGAAGTTACCAATCACTTTAGATCATTTCTTAGCAATAAAATTTGTTTGTCTTCTTAGGCATGCCAGGTTTGACTACTTATGTTGGTTTCCATGAGATTTGCTCTCCCAAGAAAGGAGAATTTGTATTTGTGTCAGCCGCATCTGGTGCAGTTGGTCAGCTAGTCGGACAGTTTGCGAAGTTGATGGGTTGCTATGTGGTTGGAAGTGCTGGATCCAAAGAAAAAGTAAGTTCAGTAATAGTAAGTACTTTATATAGTAGTTTAGGTGCCTTTAAACAATATTGATGAACTGTTCTTTTTTCATTAAATGAACATTAAGGTTAATCTTCTCAAGAATAAGTTTGGGTTTGATGAGGCTTTCAACTATAAAGAAGAGCATGACTTGGATGTCGCTTTGAAAAGGTCAGTGTTCATAACTGCATTAGCTAGAAAAATGCATATTAATGTATTGCGCAATTAAGTTTAGTGGCATTGTTGGTACTGTAATCAATCGTATGACCAAAACTATTCATTTGTCTTGAGCAACATTAGTGCATGATTAAGACACTCCCTGAAAATGGGAGAGCTTCCATTTGAAAGGTTCTTATGGAGAAAGGTTTTGAATCGATCATAGCCTTAAGATGAAAATTGTATTTGGTAAGAAAGAGGGAACAAAAGGATGCTCTTGTACATAATTATAGGGTAAAGGGATGTATTTTAATTTAAAAGAATATATATAAAAATGGAGGGTAATGAGTCACTAAAATGTGTTAAGTAAATCTAAAACACTATTAATTGTTTTTCCAAATGCAGTTTCTAGAAGCAACCCCCTCCTACTTTGCCAAAAATGGGCTTTGTGAAGAAGTTCGTCCATCCAAATGACTTCAGATAAGTCACCAAACACCTAAGCATTAGGTGGGAAGCCTTTTCACGTCTAGGAAGCCCTTCCTAACCTTGGGAAGTTGCTTGAAATGGAGCCTTAGTCCCTCTGATGTCAAATGATATCAACAAAAGGAATTCAATAAGTGATTAGTAGATAAAAGCAAGACATCGTTCTTAGTTACTACTTAACAAACTTATGATTAATCATACTGGTTTATCTTGTTAGCAGATACTTCCCCGAAGGCATTGACATTTACTTTGAGAATGTCGGTGGTAAGATGCTTGATGCAGTTCTCCTCAACATGAGAATCCATGGTCGCATTGCTGTGTGCGGGATGATCTCTCAGTATAACCTTGAACAGCCTGAAGGCGTACATAATATGTTTAGTCTTGTTTCCAAGAGGATCCGCATGGAAGGATTCATGGTTTTTGATTGGTATCACCTTTACCCAAAGTTCTTGGATATGATTATGCCATACATCAAAGAAGGGAAGATAGTTTATGTGGAAGATATTGCTGAAGGTCTCGAGAAAGGCCCTACTGCACTGATAGGACTCTTTACTGGCCGCAATGTTGGAAAGCAGCTAGTTGTTGTTGCTCGTGAATGATAGCCTTTCCTAAATCCTTTTTCTCCCTATCATTTTGGTCTTGTGGGATTGTGTATTACTGGAAGTATAGAAGACTTTTATGGTTAATGAAATAAATTGCATTCACATTTTGGGGCTCTGGTATATCCTAAATGGGCATGCAAGACGCTCCCTGGAGCATGGTTTCAAAGATCGGACCGGATTGGCTGGTCCGTATCGGGATCAGCCAGGACCGGTCCGATCCCAAGGCATGATAACTATTGTATTGTTAAGCTCTATGGATCGGACCGGTTCAACCGATACCTATCCGGACTGGTCCAGTGCTTGGATCGGCCGATCCAACAGATCTCCAATTTTTTTATTATTATTATTATTTTGTTATAAAATAAAGGATCCAACCGGTATCGGCCTGGATCGGACTGATACTGACCGGTATCACCGTTCCTGCACCAATATCGCCATTCTGGCGACCAGTCCGGCCGATCCAATTTATTTATTTTATTTTTTTAAATAATGATCCAACTTTGGATCGGCCGCTACCGGTCGGTATTGCTGATTCGGATGGGGATCAGTTGAGAAGATCCAAGATCCCGAGAATTAACACCTTGCGCTGGAGTTCACTTGTTTCATTTAATCATGAATCTCAATCAGTTGTGAGGGATGTGAAATCTCTATATGCTATTGTGCGCACAGTTAAAACAAGTGGTTTTGTTAGAAACCTCGTTCTATACCATATTTACTTGGGCTGTCTTTGGAACCTTGGATTTTAGAAGAAAAGGAAAGAAAAATGAAGTACAAAAGAAAATAAATGATTAGTGTGTCATTTAAGTGTTTGGTTAAGATGAGATATATGGAGATAAGAAAATCAAATTCTGCCAATTTTCAATAATTTTCTGGTGAGTTCTCATATATTTCGACAAGGTTGATTGACTAATAAGAAAATACAAGAGATGTCATAGGTTTGGTTGGATTATTGGAGAGTACTCATAGTCTTCCTTTTGGTTTCTTTCAAAATCCCTAACTTTCTTTCTCTATCCCCAGATGTCATAGTTCTTACCATCCAATTTCTTCCATTTGTTTAGGTTAGCTACTATACTCTTAGATACCATATCACTACAATTAAAATTCCAAAGTCTAATTAACATCTCATATACACATGTAATTGATTTTGCATCAATATCTAGCACTAAAAAATAGTATTAATTGTTTATTTATTAGATCAAAAATACACCAGACAATAGGCCATAATGTATACTCATCACCAATACAATAAAAATTTAATATTACCTTTAATCTCTAATATGCAAAACCCACTAGAAAATTAAATAATCTCAATTAGTATTTTATTCACATGTTAATCTCATATAAGCATGCAAACAACTTAATTAAATCATGCCAGGGTACTTTAATCACTCATATAAAAGTGACCCAAATTTAATTGGAATTAAAATAAATTAATTCTTCCTTTATTGGGTTTTTTGTTTTACCGAAAAATCTACTTTAGTTAATCGATGAGGGATTTAATTGGTCTTTCGATCGACCGAGACCCCTTCGGTTACAGTTACAGTAACCCAATTCTCTGTGGGTATTTTTTGGTTAACCAAGACATTGCTTTGGTTAAACAAGCACCCTCTTCGACCAAGCAAAAATTCACTTCGACTAATCGAAGGATAACTCGGCTAGTCTTCGGTTGTCCTTCGGTTTACCAAAGGACTACTTCGGTTGATCGAGTAGCCTAGTTCGGCTAACCGAAGTCTAGGAATTCGGGGTTTCTGAAATCCAATTTTTAATCTGATTTAAACCTAATCTTATGCTCTTCAATCAATCATTGTTTAGGTGTTAAAAAGAAATAATAATCACCCTAAAACAATGATGATCCCAATGTATGCTTACTCAAATGATCATAGATGCATCTATGCATTGTAGGTGCTATTATTTGTAAAACAACAACTAAGTTGCTTCTAAGATGGGGTTTCTCGACATACCTCAGTCCAATGAAGACGAATTACGATGGCTCTGATACCAATGAAGGTTTTAGATGAACCGGATCATGTACATCGATGCACAAAACTCCGGTTCTGCAGCAAAAGATCTCTACTAAACCGAATGTCATCCCACATTGGTATGTGTGATTACTAGAACCACACACATCCATGCTCAAACAACTAGATAAATATAGAAATCAACAGCAAACCAGATCTCAAGGGGGAAGATGAGAGAGAGAGAGAGAGAGAGAGAGAGAGAGAGAGAGAGAGATATTCTGTAGGTGTCACACCTCGGTTCCAGGGTATACCTATCGAGGTACCTTCGGACCCACAAGTATGACTCTCACCCCTCTAGAAGAGAGATGGAACACAAAGGTCAAGCGGAAGCATTTAAATCAGAGAGAAAGGCATTCATTAAAATAAGTTAATAACAAGTATAACTAAAAGAAATCGTAACTATATTCAGAATTACTAAGTCATGGTTTATTAATCTAGCCACTACCTCCCAAAGCCATATCTCGGGAATCAACCTTGTACCTTAAAAATAGTAAATAATGAGAGTGAGCTAGAAGCCCATGTGAGTAGTCACGCATTACATGGGTATTTACTCAAAAACACTTACATCTAATAATAGGAAAATAGTAAGTAAAGAGATATATAAAGAGTAATGATTTAACCTTTAAAACTAAATAGAGTATACAATCATAGAATATGCAGTTCTCTCCCAATCTCACCAGGGTAAGTCACAATGCATGCAAGTCTACTCAATTAATCATACTATATGATGCATGATGCCCAATGCTCATAATGCAAGTCATGTGCCTCACACACAAGAAAATCACATAAGATCACTCACAAGAACATGAGATGCATGCTGTTTAGTATTCGGGTCAAGTATGTTCACACAAAATCACCCTTAGTCTCCACGATCTCTACTTCATCACTGAGGCCCCTGTAGTGACTCGGATCCGAAAGTTAATAATAATAATAATAATTAATGTGTGATTATTTAATAAAGTTAAATAAATATAAATAAAATTGAATACTAATTTGATTGTTTTATAAACCTAATTGATATAAGAAACTAGAATTAGTTAAAGTATATGTGATCATAAGCCTTAGGTTATCCTAACAACACCATATGTTTATGTGGGAATGAGTATGAGAACTTAATATGGTAATAATATGTTATAGTAGTGCAAAATTGGATTAAGTTGTAATTAAGTGTAAATATAGGGGTCATATTATAATTAATAGGAAGTATGGGAGAATGCAGTATAATTAAGTAAATTTATTGGGAAAATAATTGAAGTGGTCGTATGAACCACTAATTAGAAACATAGGTCGGTTTGGTAATTTAATGTAGAATTAAATGAGTTAATTAGAAAGAGGGATTTAGTTCCTATTAGTAAGGAGTTTGAGATAGGAAAGGAATCATTCCTTATCCCAATTTGGCATGGTGCATGTGGATTGAGGAGGGAATTAGAAGGTGTTTGAATTAAATAAGAAAGGAAGGAGAAAATAAAGGGTGCGTTGGGATCTGGGAAGGGGGAATGGGGTTTTGGTTTAATTAAGAGAGAAAAGAAAGAGAGGGAGACTACTGAAAATTTTGAAATAAGGAAGAGTGCAGGAAAGAGAGGAAGAAGTGAGATAGAAAGAAGAAGGAAGGTCTAGAACAAAGAGAAGAAGTGAGAGAAGAGAGAAAATGAGAAAAGAGGAAGAAGAAGGGAAGGTTCTACAGATTTTTGGGTTTCAGCATTAAGGTAGGTCACCTTTTTTTTTTTTTTTTGGAGGTAAGGTTTGTTATAATAATAAGAGTAGGAAAAATTACAATCACAAGGGTGGATCACATCCACACAAAACTGCCCCAAGGGCTAAATGGGCAGAAAACAAAATAAACAGTCTACAACAGTACTGGTATACAGACTTTGTAAAAACATAGGCTGGATTTTCCAATTGGAGCAATAGATTCTGCTTGAACTGGTATCCTGAATAGACCAGCTCCTAGCAGCAAGTGTTTTCTTATAGTTTCCTTGATGTCCTCCAGTATGAACTCTTTGTCCTTATACTGGGTCTTGAAAATCCTAGAATTTCTTTCTTGCAAAAGGAAGTATATCACAACATTGAAGCTAAGGCAAAGGGTCCTAGCCTTGAGATTAGTACCACATAGGTTTTGGGAGCACCAATTGATGTCTTCAGTCCACATTAGAGCTGTTATGGAAATACTAGAAATTAAGAGGAGTTTATGCCACACCCAAAAAGTGAAAGGGCATTCAAAGAATAGGTGCTCACCAGATTCAGGTGAAGAGTTACATTGAGAGCAACATGATTGGTTGATTATGCCCATTCTCAATAGCTTGTCTTGGGTTTGGAGCCTCCCTCTCAAAGCCAACCAAGTGATAAATCTCTATTTTGCCACAACCCCTTTAAACCAGATAAAGGGGGCCCAGTTCACAAGTTGAATGTGGCTCCTACAATGTTCCCAAATCTCCTTAGTGGTAAACTCCCCAGATTTTGAGGGGATCCAAATTAGTTTATTAGCTTGAAAGTTGCATAAGGAAATGGAAGTGAGCTGATCCCATAGAATCTGCAGGTTAGAGTCATCACCAGCAACCCATTGACTTTCAAGGAGCAGCCTGTCAACTCTATCTTCAATATTGAACCCAGCCCTATGAATTTGTCTGGGGGTGATATGGGATAGGAGATGGCTGTTGGGGTGCCACATATCCCATCACAGCCAAATATCCTTGCCATTAACCACCTTGAACTGGAATAGCCTTTTCACTTTCTCTCTAGATTGCAGGATCTTCCTCTAAGACCAAGAACAGCTAGTAGGAGTTTTGATAGGTCACCTTGGTTGCTCTTCAAATGTCCATGGGTGTGGGTGAGTATAATTATGTCTATGCATGTGGTTTTGTGTATATAAGTGCATGTGTGTACGTATCTAATCGCAGATCTAAGCATGCTCATGGAAGTATGATAAGGGTTATGTAGGTGATTTCCATGGTATATACGGTAGTTGTTTTCATATGATTATGATGAGGATACTAGTTATGTGCATCTAGATCCATTATTTTCGCGAGTGATGTGATGAACCTTGTTTAGATCTAATATATGTTTTAGAATCTAACATGATGATGATTTGAATATGTATGATGATCTTGAGATCTAATCAAGATCTAATGTGTGAATCTATGCTAGACGATAAATTTGAGATGCTATATGATAGAGGTAGAGATTGGATGATATAAATAATGATTTTGAGCATACAAAGTGTATTTTTGATGTGTTGAAAGTTTGGCACGAACTCACATAATTTTTCTAAATTTTTCTGGCCAATATACAACCCTTAGCAGGAACCTCGATTCAATCGAGCATACCTGCCGAGCCCCCCAATATCTCTGACATATCAGCCGAGCTCAGGGAGGAAGGATTAACCGGCCGAGGACATCGACAGGACCCTCGGTCCAACCGAGCAATCTGCCGAGCCCCAATAAGTCTCATTTTATATGGGCAGCAGGGTTTGGATGTTTATTTATTGTGTGTGATGTTAGCTTGTGGGAATTATGTGTGTGTGATGAGTTGTGCACTAAAGTAGTGTGAAGTGCCATGAAGTGCTATTTCTTGTGAATGAGATGGAGTACCAAGATATTTAGGAGAACATGTATTATTATGTTGGCATGTGCAGCATGTTTTAATGTTATGATTGAGTGAGTTTATATGCGTTGCATGAGATACGCATGACTTATGTGGAATGGTCCTTGTGTGAACCATCCATGCATTAGATATGCATGTGGAACAAAGATGAATTGGTTTGGGGAACTGAGCCCTGTGAGACCAACGTATGTATTAGATATGCAAAAGAATGATGGACTGTATTTGTGTGTGGGAAGAATGTGTACAGATGTTATTATTACTATTTCTTATGAATGGACATATGATGTTAATTGCTTGAATGGAATACTAGTGGCATTTTCTTACATATTATCCGTGTGTATGGGTGCATCGATAGTTTCTGGACGAGGATATCACTATAAATCTTTTGTGTGCTTTCTTGTGTTGTGAATGTATGTAATGTAGTGAATGGGTAATCACCCTAAAAAGGCCTCCTTGGGTCTACATCCCTACATTTACGTGGCTAATCGCCCTAAAGAGGTCTCCCTAGGTGAAATCCCTAAATGTACCCAGAGAGAAAAGAGTTAGGGGAATTGAGCCCCATGGCACTACAAAAAAATGGGTTTTTACCGGCGGTTTTTAACGGCGGTTCAATAAACACCGCCAGTTAATAATATTTACTCGGCGATTTTTATTAGATCGCCGAGACACCAATTTTGCGGATAAAATATCCCGTGGTAATGGCCTATTTTCGGCGGTTCTTTTAAAACCGTCGATAAATACCTTTTAGCGTGCGAAATTCTCGGGTAAAATTAACCCTTTAGTGGCGGTCATAATATGCACCACTGAGGATGGACTTATGGTCGGCGGTTATTTCACACCGCCGATATATGCTGGGTATTGCTCGGCGGTGTTTAATACACCGCCGTAAAAGACCTTTTCGTCCTGCGCCCTAATCTGGTCCATCGCTGGTGGTTTTACGCAAACACCGCCAAGCAATTATGTGTATTGGTCGGAGGTTTTTAAAACCCCGCCGATAAATGTCTTTCATAGATGCACCCTAATCATACTGTATCGACGATGGTTATATCGAAACCACCGAAAAAGACATAAGAATAGCCGGCGGTGTAATTGAAAACGCTGCGAACGGTGTATTGCTCGGTGGTTTTTAAACAACCACCGAGAAAAACCTATTATTCTTCAACCCGCGAAAAGACCTTTTCTCTTTCTCTTTCTCTTTCCCTTTCTTGCTCCTGCCTTCACTGCTGCTTCTCTATGCCTCACCATTGCCATTGACGTTGCCGTCGCCGTCGCCATTTCCTTCGCCTTTGCCGTTGCCGTTACAATCACCGTCGTCATCGCCGTCTACCCTCTCCTCAGGTTAGTTAGTTCTTCCATATTTTATGTCTGCACTGTTAATTTCCCAGCCGATAAGAACATCTTGCTCTATTTTATTAGATATGTTCCTCTTCTTCTTGAGCCCTTACAATTATGAAGGAGTCTAGCGGAGAACTCTGACTCCTGTCTGAAGATCCTTTTTGGTGCAAATTGAGGGACTGCACTTTCAATCGGAAGGATCTTTGCAAAGGGTTTTGGACAATCAGCAAACCTAAAAAGAGAACCGGTTTTGATCTTTTTCTAAATTTGCTATTTGTTCTTCTTCAGGTAACAAAAAAATTGTGTCTTTTTCCTGTGTTAATTTTGCTTCTTTGGTTTCTTATTCCACGCTTTCTGGTTGTTGTTCTATACAAAATGGTTATTTATTGTAGGGTCCAATGAAAATATTTGGCTGGAATAATAGAGGATTAGGGTGTTCAAGAAACATAGATAGTTAATGGAGATACACTCGTAAATATAATCCGAAAATAATTTAGGGGACAAAGAGGAAAGTATTTGACCATAGATTTCATTAAAAGAATTTAGGATAGTTATAATTAGTGAAATTATCTTCAGAGAGCAAGTGCTTCGGGTGGTATACCTGTGAGGAGGAGAAAATTTGTTTATATTAGGAGTCTCCAAGCATTCCCAAACTTAATTTGGATTCCATCCGATTATAGAGCCTTTATATATATTCGTCTTTGTTGAACCTCCCATCCCTTTAAATACTATGAATATAGAAATGTTCGTACATCTCCTCAATGCTAGCCATCTACACTGTTCCATCTTTTATGGAACAATCATGGAAAGAGAATTTGATTGATGCAAGTATGCTAACATTTTTCCTTCTAGTCTATGTTGTGTGGTAGAGTTCATTAAGGATAACTAATTAACCTCTAATCCAAGGTTAGTGGAAAAGGAATCTAATCCAAGGAACCATTTGGATAGACCTTATTAAAACTAATCTACTAATTTGTAAAGAGCCACACTAGGGAAATGTTACTGGTATTGTTTTTTGGATCTATAAATGAAAAAGATCAGATGGTTAAGGTGGTCTGAAGATAGATTTTGTGCATGGGTCCAAAATGAAGTAGTACTAAACCTGAATTTTAGAGATATCCACAACATTAGTAGACGATAACTAATGAATTAAAATAAAATAAAAATATATATAGTTTAGCAGCAGTAAGATGATAGGTGATATATAAGCTCGCAATCAATGTCTAAATAGAATAAACTGAATAAAGAACCGTACTTTAATCAAATAGAAAGAACCATAACATCTTATTCCTCACAGACATATGTATATATACCGTACAAGTGGGTGGGTTTGCTCTCAAATTCCTCTGATACTCGAACTCGTCATGAATACAGGTGGGTGGGATATGGTCTCTCTGGTGCGAGAGCTGCTGCTGGTGACTCCTGGACTAAGCTGATCCTATGCCTATGCCTGCTCGGGCTGTTGCTCCTACTGTTGCAAGTATCGATATCGATGCAATCACTGGACATGCAGTGGAGGGGCACGTTCAATACCCATGTGCTTGAGGTGGTTGTTCTGGAAGAACTGGGGTGGCAACACTGTTGGGAAGGAGAACAACACCCCAACGAGTGGCAAGGGTTGTGTGATCAACCCGAGGTCAGGCAGACCCTAGGTCGATTGGGTGGAATGGAGTCGCCACCAACCATTGGGTTAGAGGTGTGGATGGTCACCTACATAGTGTAAAGGATCGGCCGGTCCAACTCGGGATCGGCTAGAAGCAAGTCGTGATCCAAGACCGATCCTAAAATTGTTCAAAATTTAATGACTCGGACAGAGTCCATGACAGATCGGTCTGGATCGGCCGATCCATCATAGACTCGGCGAGTCGAACCAGACGATCTAGTTTGGATTGTCCGGTCCAAATCTGTCTTAAAAGGAAAGAAAAACCAACAAGAAGTTTCTGGAGAAAGTGATCGAGTTGGAGAGAGAGAGCACAGCGCTGGTTTTGGGGAGAGAAAATTTCAGAGGAAGAGAATAAATTTGAGAGAGAGAGAGAGGGAGGGAGAGAGAGACGTACCCTTGATTAACTGTGACTGTGCGACAATCAACCCAAGAGACGATTTAGAGGTCTTCTTCTTCTTCTTCTTCTTCTTCTTCTTCTTCGTCTGATGCTTGTGATTCTTCATCTTTTTCTTCTTCTTCAATTCAAGGTAATAGCAGAAACTCTTTCAGATGAAGAAATTAAGGGTTTGCAACAAATGTTCAGCAACATGGACACCGATCAAAGTCGTACGATCACATATGAAGAGCTCAAGACGGGGTTATCTCGACTGGGATCCAAGCTTAAAGAATCTGAAATTAAGGAGTTGATAGATGGCTCTTCTTCTTCTTCTTCTATTCTGATTCTTCTTCTTCTTCTATTCTGATTCTGATTCTGATAATCTGATTCTGAAATGGAAACCCTAAATAGGGCATTCTTCTTGTTGGAGAGATTGGAAGGCTTAGTTGATAGGTCATTCTATTTTTTTCTGATAAAAAGGGGCTTAGGGGCTATTTCTATTTTTTTCTGATTTTTTATATATTTGTTTTTAATTAACGAGTCAATCTAGGATTGGCCGATCCAACTTGGTATCGGACCGGGACGATCCCCGATCCGATACTGAGTTTAAACACTATGGTCACCTATGGATCAATTGATTACAAAATAGACAGGGATTGATGAAATTGAAGTGGTCTAACTAGAATTCGAGTAATGGGGTTTATTTAAGACGCACTCTCTCCTAGTTCAACCGATTTCCCGGTTCAAGATTGTTTGACCAATTTAAATAAATCTAAAATTTGGCTAAAATTAAAAAAAATCTAGAGTAAAACCCTAAAATGGATTTAAAATACTAAAAATAATTTTAAATTCGTAAAATATCTAAAATCCTAAATGCATTAAAATACCTCGTAAAATCCTCAAACAAAAGGGAAAATCAAATACACCTAAAAATATAAACCCTAAAATACTAGAAATGCTAAAAACCTAAGAAATTCTAGAAATTCATCAAACATATTTATTAAAGAAAAAAAAAAGACTAAAACCCTAAAATACTAGAAATCCCTAAAACCTATGTATACTAATGAAACTAAAATCCTAAAAATCTAAAATATCTAGTATACTAAAGATTACTAAAAAAAAGTGTAGAACACACTCACATAAAAATCTAATAGCTATAAAAATAATTAAGTGGAATTTGTTAAAAATAAAAGTAAACAAATTATAACTATAAAATCTCAATAGAAATTTAAACTAAAGAGAATTAAAATAGGTAATGTAATTAATGTTTCACAAAATTGATAACAAAGTCAAACTTTTAGGATTATTTGTCAAAGAACTGATTGATTAAATTAACAAGACAAAGTGACTAAAGAAAAAGAGACATAATATTCAAGAAAATAAGATGCATCTATTGGAATTCACAAGTTTCACTAATAAACCAAAAACAAAATAAAAGAATAAAGTAAATAATAAAATAAAATAAAATAAACAACAACCAGCTGTAGCATTAGCTCCTATGGTGCATCTCTTCTATGAGCTTAGTCCCTTATAGACTCAAACTAAAGATTGGCACCTGTTAGTTCGGGATTTCGGGGGAGGTGTTGGTTTGTTGTATCTGAAATGGGGAGGTTGAAGGTGGTCCTCTGATGAGGGAGAGGGATCGGATTCAATTTCTGGGTTCAGATGATGGATGTGGGGTTGATGTTATGTTTTTGTGGTTGAGAACATGAGGTTGGGTTTCAATGGATGGTACAGTTGGGACTGCAAGCAAATGAGGGAGGTGAGAGAGGGGTTGGTTCGGTGGAACAGAAGTTTCGGGGGTGTTGAGGACAATGGGTTACTGCTGCTGCTGTGAGAACAACAACAGAGAGAAGAGTTTAAAGCTGGCTTTGTGCTCGGTTGTCGAGAGAGAGAGAGAGTAGTGACCCTTGTCCTTAAATTATAATTTAATAAAATTTAATAATAATTAACACTAAGTTTTGTGAGAAATTATAATAAGCTAGGGGCTTACATTTCTGAATAGGGATTTAAGTGTAAAAAGATATGACTTCAGGGATTTATACGTTAATAATGGAAGATAGTGGGGTCACTTAGGCAAATTCAAATTTTAAGGGAATTAGGACTTCGGTCCAACGTGTGGAATAGTGTGCACATGAGCTAGTCGTATGGCCTAAGAAAGGAAGGTTAGACTTGTCTTTTTCTATTATTTTTAATTTTCATCAATTAAAGAGATAGAGGGAAAGTCTCCCTAACTACGACTACCCTTCCAAATAAGATCGTGGGTGGAAAGGAAACTTCCCACCTTGTAGTGCACGATCAAGGAAAGGAAAAGGGAGGGGGAGAGACTTTTTGGTGTTGCTGAAGAAGAGAAGAGAAAGAAGGAGAAAATGAGAAAGAAGAAAGGGAGAAGAAAGAAATGACGCTAAGGAGGAAGAAGGATAAAGAAACCTTGGTGCATCATCAGGCATGAGAAATCTGCAGAAACAATAGTCCTAGAAGAAGAGGTAGGGATTTTCATGGTTTCTATAGTAGTTACTTTCATATGATTATGATAAACTTCTTAAGATGAGCATCTAGATCCTTTGATTTGCATGAAAAATGTATGATTGAACCATGTTTAGATTGATATATGTTTTTTGTGATGATGAAATGAATATATGGTTTGGATTATGAGATTTATGCTAGATCTAACATGTGAATCCATGCTTAGATGTTAGGTTTTATGTATAACATTTTCGTGAGAATGAATGGTGTAATAAACCTTGATTTGGTATGAAAAAGTATGTTTTTGAGTTTGTGAGAAGTTGGGCACGAAGCCCTAGGTTTTCTGAATTTTTCTGAGGATTTTATGAACCCCGACAGGAGCCGAGTCTACCTGCCGAGCTCCCCAAACTTTCAGGTCTTTCTGCCAAGTCAGGACAGGACCCGAGCTCACCAGACGAACCTTAGCAGGACCATCGGTCCCACCGAGTCTACTGCCGAACTTATATAATTTATTTTGTATTTCTTTTGGGATTCCCTTGGTCATTAGGGACTCAGTGGTTCTAGTTTGAGGTCAATCCGATCAGTATAACAATAGTTATAGTCAAAACACCGAACATGTGTCAAAGTTGAAATAGGAAGACTTCGGTTTTACCCTCGGTCCCATCGAGCTTGCTGCTGAGCTCCTATTGCTCCCATATTTTGTGGACAGCTGTGTTTTGGTGTTTGAATATTGTGTGTGGTGTTGATTTTATGAATTATATGTGTGTGAGAGATTTTGTGCAACAAAAGGTACTAATTACCCTAATCTGCTATGTGTTGTAACCATGTATGGTGTGTTAAGATGTATGATGTGGTTTCTAGAGAATTATAACATGAGATAGGTATGGTATGATGTTAGGATGAATGATAATCAAAGCATGAGAGTTTGTTTATGTGTGGTCTATGGGTCCTATATAAGCCTTGTGAACTGTGATGTGTTTGTGAGAGATGCTAGATGCATTCATTGGTAATGAATGTTTGAGAGTGACTCTAGATGAGTTCATTGTGTGAATGTGTGGAGGGTGGATTTCTACCATGGGTATTATCCCCAAAAAGGAATGGAAATAGGGTGGATTTCTACCATCAGTATTATCCCCAAAAAGGAAATAGGTGGCTTTCTACCTTGGGTATTATCCCTAAAAAGGAAAGAGGGTGACATTTTCTACCTTGGGTCAATATCCCCTAAAAGAAAAGGATAATGAGATTTCAGTACTCTTTAGATTAGAGGGATCTGATGTGGTTGGTTAAGCACATTCTTGGAACAGAGTTTTCTAGAGGAGATGTGGGATTGATTTCATGGTTAGGCATTGGCCTAACACCACTCTGTATTCATTGCAACATTTCATCTCATCATAAGCATTTGCATCATAACTTCATATTGCATTGCATTCTTGATTGTGAGTGTTAATTCATCATCTGTGTGCTCATGTTGTGTTCATTTGTATGAATTACATTGATTGTGTGTGATGTGTGACTGTGGATTGAGTTATTGTGTGATGTGTGGTTTGTGGATTGATTGTTGTGTGTGAATTGAATAATAAATGATAGTTGTGATATGTGGTTTGTTGATTGATAATGGTGTGTGAATTTAATGGTAAATGATAAGGAGGGATGTTACTGTATAAAAACCATGAGATTTGGTGGCCTTGTGAGATGATGTGTATCATGACAGAGTTCATGAGGACATTGATATCCGAACATGTTGTATTTGTGTATGTATCATGACAGAGTTCATGAGGACATTGGTATTTGGAGCAAGTTGTGTATGTTGTGGTTATGGTAGCATATGAATGAGTATAATGACATGATAATAAGGTAGGTTATGAAATGTGAGTACCCTGTATGTAATTGTAGTGGTATGTGAATGAATAAAATTACAGGACAAGAATATGATTGATGATAAATGAATATCATGATATTGTGTTAAAGACTATGATGATTGCATGATTAAAGTTATAAGCGTTTGGTATGACTTGCATGAATTAATATGATTTATTATATGACTATGAAGTTAGTATTTGTAGTTGCTTTGGATTTTTCCTATTGAGGTTCCAAGCTCACCTCTATGTTTAAACAAGTGGATCCCTGGAGTGATGATGGACACGAGACGGGAGACACTAGAAGGATGTACATAAGGCTGTGGGAGCCTTAAGAACTTTTCAGTTGCTACTTGAATTAGGGATTTGTTATTTTCTGTTTTGACCCTAAGTTCGCATGAATAATGTAATCTTTGATTAGGGTTGGATTCTATTTATGGTTGTTGAATGTTAGTTGAAAGGTTTTAATTTAATGAGTCTTCCACTGTTTATAGCTATGCTCTGTTAGACCATGAGTTGGTTTGGACACATCCATGGATTGGATCCGAAGGTCATTCCTTTGGAAATCCTCGAGATTATATATCTCGGATTCGGGACGTGACAGATTGGTATCAGAGCTCTAGATTAGATTACATAGGGTGAAGAGAAGATAGAAGTGAACATTAGGATTCACATGTATGAATTGCATGTTGAGTGTTTCTGGCAATTTGTTTGATGTTGTGTGCTTTAATTCTGAGTGGTGGGTTCTCTTTGCTTATATGTGATGCACATGTATGTATGTATGTATGTCACCTTGCACATTATACATAGAGACATATCTGCCTAGGAATCACATGAAATTTTGTGGTGTGTATAACATGACTGGTTTGCTGAGTTTGGTGAATGTTGTGAGTGTCCGATGGTGCGTACACCTTGTGAAATGCCTTGAATTTTGTGCAAAGTTCTTCTTGCAAATTGTTTGATATTGTGTGATTATTTTAGAGTGGTGTGCCTTCCATGCTTATATGTGATATGTGTGAGTATGCTTATATCGAACAATTAAACTTTTTGCTTAGGAACATGTCGGCATATGAATTTTATTTATAGAATTATAAGCTGATTGCTAAGTATTATGTGTTAACTGCTCGATCTAGAGTATTATTGCTTTGGTGTATACCTTTATTGGTAATGCTGGATAGACAATTTGGAGTACGTGTACCACTACTTCTCAAAAGTATGGAAGTGCATTATGGGGATGAAATTTATGATGAGTATATTGGATTACCTTGTCTTTAAAAAACATGATAATCAACGACTTAAAATAGGTGGACTGATATGACTATAAAATTAATTATGATACTAAAACAGATTATTTTCCAGAAATTGGTGACAATGCGGTTGCAAATGCATTGAATCAAATTCCTTGAAAATAGAGAAGAATTAGAAATGTACACAAATGAAAGAGTAAACAATGAAAATATAAGTGTGTAAAATATTTAATCGTTATAGTGATTAAAAATTTATATGGTATGACTAAGATTTTAAATTAGATTTAGAACTAGAGAACTTATTTGTAATAACGCAACTCGTTTAGGGGAGTTTAGTGTAATTAGTAATAATTTTTAGTGTAATTAGTAATAAGGTTTATGTGTAATTAATTAGAAAATAGGGACTAATTTGAAATTTTTAATATAAGCTAATTAGTTGACTTTGACCAATTGTGATTGGTGGGAGCATAATAGATTATCTAGAGTGCATAACACAATCATAATCTCAAAGTTGAACCAATTGCTGAGATTTCGCAGGAATGACTAAACTAAATTAAGGGTCAAGATTAAAAGACAAAAATGACTTAAACTTAGACAAGGATAAGAAAGATAAAGTCCTAATCTAAAAAGGATAGAGCTAGAATAGTGTTTAAGTTGTATTAGGACTGGTATTGTTTCCCAATCGAAGGGAGCATAAAGCAATGTGGACCATTAAGCAATTTAACTTCGACATGAAGTTAGCTTGCTCACAAAGGAAACTCCACTTGGTAGAACTTGAGGAGATGCGTAGGGATGCATATGACAATGCTAGGATGCATATGGAGAAGACAAAGGCCTTTCATGATCGACATATCTTACATAGGTCCTTTGAACCGAGTCAAAAGGTGTGGTTGTTTAACTCCAAACTACGCCTTTTTCCTGGTAAGCTCCGTTCTAGATGGGATGGTCCTTATATTGTCATAGCCCTCTTTCCACATGGAGCCATTGAAATCCAGGATCCCAAGAATGGCACCTTGCTGAAAGTTAATGGTCAAACGTTGAAGCCCTACATTGAAGGCATTGTGCATAATGAAGATGTTTAATCCGTCAACTTGACGGATCCCATCTATTTGGACTGATTGAGTCTTGTCACGTTGGGCTAAGGACGTTAAACTTAGCGCTTGTTGGGAGGAAACCCAAACATAGTTAGTTTAGAATTAGATTAGGACTAGTTTAGGATTAGAATAGATTAGATTCTGGGTTTTGTCTGCACTATTGCGATCGAGCACATTTATATGATCGAGCGCAGTTATGCGATCGAGCGCATTGTGATTTAGCACAATTATGCGATCGAGCGCAATTCTACAGTCTATCACGTGCATTCTTTAGTTAGGTCTTTATAAGGTTTCCTTCTTATTTTCTTCATTTTGCTCGAGCGCACAAACATCCCTCTCATTCCAGATACTCCTATACTTTTCTCCTTGCATTGTATTCTCTCTTTATGGTTTTCTTTGGCTTAGATCTAGATTTAGATAGGGTTCCCTAGCAAAAACCCCTCTGTTTGTTTTTTCAGATTAGCCTGTACCTTGATCGATCGTACCCTACCCAGATTAGACCAACCTACATTATTTTGTTACATACTTCGTGGCTGCCATCCGTAGCAAGTACACAGGTTCTTGGAGACACCAAGAACTGAATCCTGAGACAGAGTTTGTGGTGAGGAAAGAATTTAAGCATAACCCCCATACCAAATGGGTCGTAAAGGCATTAAGAAGACGGGGGGGGGGGGGGGGGTTATCTGCTTTGTTCGGTCCTGTAAGGGAAGTGGCCCATCAGCGTCATGTGCGTTTGTTCTATTAGAGCATGCACTTCAACAATGACGGTGTCCTCTCTTCTTCTGTGGATAGGGTCAGTATGACCGTATCCTATGAAGATATCGCGGTTGTTTCAGGATGCCCATTAGATAGCCCAATTAGACGTGACGGTACTCCCCGTTCTACGTCTTTCCCTTCTGATCTTCTGGTTCAGACCATAGTTGATGACATGTGTGAGGGGCGATATTCTAATTCACACTACAACTGCACAGCTCGGTCCCAGCTACCCCCTCATCTCTGGTTCATTGATACAGTGTTCCAGAAAAATGTGTGCCCCATTGAGCACAAGACCCAGAGACGGGGTGACTTCCTAGACGCTCTCTATGCCTTTTATAAAGGCTATTGGATCTCAGTTCCCATAATCGTATGGGACCAGATGCAGACCGTTTGGGATAAGCTGGTCTTTAGGAGAGCACAGCATGCAGACTCGTTGAAACTCCCATTCCCATTTTTAGTCACCAAGCTGCTACATCAGAAGGGGGTAGAATTTAGTGCTAGTGACTTCTCCCTGAGGCGATACCCAACATTTATATTAGCCCAATGGAACCTTAGTGTTTCACATATGAGGCATTTGCCTCATGTCATAGCAGCTTATGCTGCTAGGGATGCTGAGGAGGAGGAGGCACCCGTAGAGGAGGCACCACTAGAGGAGGCAGGAGAGGGAGTAAGAGAGGAGGCTAGACCATCCGGAGCTCCATTAGGAGAGGACATTCTTGCAGAGGAGACAGAACGATCTGAGGTTCCTGAGGATGCAGAGGAGAGGGAGCCTGAGGGAGATTACATAGATTACACTACACCGGAGATACATATTGACCATGATCCATCCTACCAGACTCTTATCTAGATTACATGTATATTACATGTATCTCCGGGATTCAGTTGACCACCTCTAGACCAATATGACAGACTTACAGAGAGATGTTAGGGTCACCCAGGATCTTTAGAGGCAGACTCATGAGATGATGACACATGTGACAGACTTAGAGAGAGAGGTTAGGGTCACCCAGGATCTGCAGAGGCAGACTCATTAGATGATGAAGCAATTTTTCAAGCAGAGCTTTCTAGGCCAGGATCCACCACCTCCACCACCATTTTGAGTCTTTATCAGGTGATATTTTTTTCCTTTCTTTTTACAACCTTTCATATGCTTTTATTGTATACTTTGGTTTGGGGGTGTGTAAGAAAGAGGGATTTGTTTTTTTATAGGATTTATTTCTGGATATAGGATTTAGTTTATCTTTTTGTTATTGGATTTTCTTTGTCTTATTGTGTTTAGTATCCTTTTATAGGCTTCCTTTTTATTTTGTTTAGATTAGTTCCTTTCATTTACTACTATTATACACTGTTTTCAACAAATCTGCAGAATTGTGATCGAGTGCACCCCAGGTGCGATCGAACACAATTTCACAGTCATGCAATTTTGGCTTGTAAACAGTATTTATAGTTACTGTTTGATGTTCAATGCTTATATATATGATGTTCCTTTGAGTGCAATGAGTTTTATATTTGGTTTTCATGACATTGCACTCTTAGGAATAGCATACTTTCTATATGTTTGTGGGTAACATTCTGTTAAACCTTCACGAGACTTCACTCGTCCTCTAGGGCAGCCTAGGGGTTTAAAAGGCTTGTTGCATATGCTAAATGCAATCGTAGATCCCAACGAAACGAGGATATAGCTAGTTTTATTCTTCTTGTTTTTATTAGTTGCTTTGATAGTTTGTTGAGTGTGTATAGGAATAAAAAGAAGAAGTGGACAACACAGGGCTGACTTCTTTGGACTTCATACTTACTTCCAGTTTGACCTTGCTGCATCCATCAGGTCGTACTGTTCTTTCTTTTCATATACCATTGCTTTTATTTTCTACATTTAGGTTTGGGGGTGTGTGAGAAAGAAAGACAGTTGTTATTATGCATATTTTGCCATACTTTGCAATATTTTGAAAAAAATCTAAAAAATTTGAAAATTTGGTTGAAATTATCACTTTAGGAATCACCTTTTGACTAAATAGTTGTCTAATTTCACTAGAAAAAGATTCTAAGACACATAGGTATTTAGAGTTGATTTTAGTTTTATCCTGTGCTAATACCCTACTCTTGCTTGCATGACCACACTTGAACTAGAAACATGGATTATGGATGCATGCGAATGTAGTTATAGATAACTTTATGTGCTTTGATTTTGTAAGTTTAAAAAAAAAAAAATAGATTACTCTTGCTCTTGTGATATCTATGTCTCTTATTTAAAAAAAGAAAAAAAATTCAGCCATGGTTATATTTCACTAAGTAACCGGGCCTCTTTGCCTCATAAAGCAGTGAATGTTCGAGTAAAAAGGTGGAAAATTTATGTTGGTTGATATAAAAAAAAATAAAAATTCAACATGTAGTGACTAGTTTAGCTTGGTAGCCTATTTAACTTGAGTGATTAGATCCTTTGTGGTGCTTGTCACCTAATGACCTGAACCAACTGGGATGGGATCATTGATTGAAAGCTTGCTAAAGGGTTTCTTAGGCA
>JAUPMG010165855.1:0-10701 GCA_031762675.1 Pachysandra terminalis | reverse complement strand
CATAAATAATTATATATTATGTTTCTTTTTGATATTTTGATTATTAAATAATTAATTATTATTATCATTACAAATATTTGGAGATGATATTTTTAAAGTAGCCTTTAGGTTATATATTTTATATATATACATATATAAATACATTTATAGACAACAACAAAGCATTGGCATAGTGGTAAGGCGTTTGTACTCCCGCATAAGAGACCAAAGTTCTAATCTCTTAGGCCTATATATTTTTCTTACTTATATGTAAGTTGGGTTTCGGTTCGGGTCGGTTTAGAAGAATGTCAATATTTGTCAGATTTTGGTTTGGTTCAACCGGAGTATAAACCCAAAACCGAACCGATTTGACTCGGTTATATATTTTCAAAACCAAAACCGAACCGAATATATAGAAACCCAACCCAACCCGAACTGAAGTCGATTTGGGTCGGATAGGTTTCGGTTTTACCCGAACCAAGCTGCACCCCTAATATATATATATATATATAACTTAAATGTATGAATATACATTTATAAAATATGAAATTTTGCTTTTATTAAAAAATAAAATAAAATTTTACTTAAGTAATAACTTAGATGTTTGAAAATATTATTTTTTTATTAAAATATTATTTGAAATTATATCTTTGTAGTTCTAAATAAGATAAATTAAGTTTTTAGGACCGGGCTCCAAGAAGTCTAAGATCGGCCTAGGCCAGGCTTCGGCATATGTAAGAGCTGTTGTACTAGTATACAGTTGCGTTTGGCCTAGCTTATATAAGTGTTTATTTCAGCTTATTGTTATTAAATTACCTTTTAAAATTAAAAATGTGTTTGATAACACCTAATGGGTAAGTGCTTACTTATAAATAATAGAGAAAAGGTACCCATAAGGAGAATCTGTTGAAAGCAACTTCTCTTATCCTTATGAGGGAAAGCTAATACTATACTTTATTAATAGTTTCATAATACATATTTTACCCATTAACTTTCATAAGCACTTAAATAAAAAACTTTTGCTCCAAGACAACTGTTAAAACCCGAACCTGACCCATTTATCAGTGTGGGTTGAAAATACGCAAACTCAAATTTGACCCACGGACTGAAGACTTGAAACCAAACCGTTAAAACTCTGGCGGGTTTGAGCGGATTGTTTGAAACTGCCAAATGGCAACAGCATGCATGTAATCGAAATTCCAGTTAATTTAATTTTTTTTTTTCTGATTCAGTCAATGAAAGAAAAAAGTTCAAGGATACCGAGGAGTACAAGCTATACAGAAGCATCAAAACGAGGATCCAATGGTTACTATACGTGTGAGATATATAATAACTTGTGTATCTTACTTACGTATAGAAGTTTCTGAATTGATGGAGATTAGAAAATGATTTGTATTGATTTGGAAGATAAAAAAATCTAACTAGATTTTTATCTTCAAATCTGCAATTTTTATATGTAAGTGAGATACATACATGTATAGAAACAATGTGATCTTCCTTTTAATGCTTCTCTACACAAGCATGCTGCAGATCAAGATTGAACTTCAAAGCAGCGACACTTGCAGATTCAGGTTTGGCTTGCATACATACATACAACTAGATCGACCTATATGTGGCTCTCAACTCATTTAATCTATTATCTTTTCTGTGTTGTTTATAGATCTTTTCACTTGGTTACATGCAACAGTTGCTATTTTTCTTCTTGTTTATATTCCGTTGTGTTTTCCATTCATTCTATTGAAGGTCCCTATTGACTAAAATATTTTTTGCTCCAAGACAACTGTTATAGGCCTTCATATTTTAGTTGTAAAACACAGATAAGCTTAGATCCTGGTTATAAATTTGCAAAATCTAGGGTTTGGAGCTTAAGAATGCATGTAGGTTTTCCGTCCTATTTGGTGTAGCTTCACGAGGACCAGGAAGTGCTTCCTGACTCCATCAAACTCAAGTTTTAGGTTTGAGTGTTTGGTGATACCTTTGAAAAGTGCTTCAACTAAAAGTGCTTCTTCAGAAAACCCATTTGTCAAAGCGAGTCTTCTAAAAACTGTGTTTGTAGGACACTCACTAGCATTTAAAATTTTAGTAAAATTTTCAAATGCCAAAATTATCCTTCCATATCGATTATGTATTATTTAGACTGACAAAAACATCCCTTTAGTCAACATAATATACAGAAGCATCCTTTTGTAAAATGTTTATCACCAAACACAATTTTAAGCCAACGTCTTCCATTGAAAGCCTTTTGTTACGAAGTCCTTCCATTTTTAGAAGCTACGACAAACAACACCCTTAAGGGTAATAGATTCAAACACATCTTGTTTTTGAAAAGGATTGGGACCTACCTTTTGATAGGTCCGTGCTGAAGAGATCAAATGAGTCAATTCTCATCTTCATCAAATGAATTTAGCCATTCGATTTTCCCACTTTTTTGTTTTTCTTGGCTGGTGAAAATCTATTAAAAAAGCGTAGGTGAAAGTTCTGGTGTCACGCATGCATTGGCTCAGACAACTCAAAGACTCTTTCTGCAGCATGGACATAGTTGTACCAGTAGAAATGATGTTTCCTCCCGATAAAAGGGTAAAGGCTTGGCATTCACCTTAAGGATGAGTGGTCTCGCATGGCCTCTTAATGCTATGTGCGGCACAAAACAGGTATTCTCTAATGGGCTTGGGGTGGGTCTTAGCAGTACAGAGGTGAAATCTAAGGTCCCCTAGGACTTTGATAGCATGTTTTTAACGCTATTAGAGCATGGTTTTACAATAGTGTGTTGTAGGTTGGTGGCACTGTGTTTCTACGCAAGTCCGTTGTTATCGTTATTGGAGGTGATAGTTGTTTTGTCAGTACTAACAATAGTGGTGTCGCCACCAATAATAGAGATGGTGGTGACGTTATCGTTAAAAATGATAACGGTGGAGTGATGATATGGTACTACTACCAATGTTGTACGTGATATTCATATTGTAAGTAATGGTATGCAACTATTAAAAGTGGCGGGGGTGGTTCAACCACTAGAGTTGGTGATGGTAGTGGTGGTGCACCGCTGCTTGAAGTGATGATGACAACGATAATGTGGTAGTAATGAACATGTTGTAAGTGACAGTTTGCGACCATCAAAGGTAGCACTGATGGTGGCAGTGGTGTAACTACCAAAGATACTGGCGATATCACTAAAGGTAGTGGAGGTGATTACATGTGTTGATGTTAATTTTGATAAAACAAAATGAAAAGAAAGAACTTCAGTACTCAATCTTGATTTTTCAAAAAATGACATGCAAAATTTTAAAAATTATGTTATTTTTTCAAAATTTGCCTCACTTTCAAAAAATAAAATACACGTTGATATAATTTTACATTAAAACAAACAGAGTCTAAGAGACAAAATAACAAAAAAGACAAAGTCGAAGAAGAAATCTTTAGAGCAGAAAATCTTACTAACTAGTTTCTTTTTCTTCCTTTACTTTTTTGTGAAGAAGTTGGCGAGAGAAACCTAGTTTCTTCATCTTGGTAGAGTATCGAGCTTTCATCTTAAGATGCTTGGGTTGATGCTTGTTAACAATTACTTCCTCATTGACAATCTATTATTGATTCTTCTTAGGTGTTTCTCACTTTTCTTTAATCTGATTTTTTTTTTATTAAGATGTTATAGAACTCATAGCGGCGGTTATCAGGTGGTCGCCGGTAAAAAGCATGTTAACAATGAAAAAAAAAGAGAGAATCGCAAGCTCTCTCTCTTTCCCAATTTTTTGGTTTCCCACTTTCCCCTCGTCTTTCCGTGACTAAGAGACGAAATAACCGAAAGAGAAAGTCGAGGAAGAAATCTTTAGAGCAGAATCAGGTTTTCTATGTATCTTACTAACAAATTTCTTTTTATTCCTTTACTTTTTGTTTCTTGAGACTGATGTTTTAGGTTTTTCAATTCTTTTTTTGTCTCCTGATCTCTCTATCAGTTGTGCTCTGTGTCTTTGCTCTTCTCAGACTCCACTCTCAAACCAAGTTTCGTTTTCAGGGCCCCTCAAGAGAATTTCACCATCCAGAACTTTGAATTGGGCAAGATCTACGACGTTGGTTCCTATTCCAAGGTCTTCTTTCTTCTTGCTCATGAATTTTTGGGGGTGTTTGATATATTTTTACATTCATTTTTTCTTCCGGATTGGTTCTCCCAACATGTATTATATGGGTATTTTTTATTTTAAGGGACAAAATTTGTTCTTTATAAATTGGACTCTGAAACTATGACAAATTCAGTTGGGTTTTCTTACCCAAAGGTGAGGTTTTTATTTTGAGGGCTTTGATTGGCTGCGTGATGGTTGGTAGTTTGGATTCAGGAGAGCTGGTTCATGTAACACATTAATCTGTACAATGTAAGACAAATAAAATGGTGGATTTTGAAGAGAATATAACTATGACAAATGCAGTTGGGTTTTCTGACCCAAAGGTTATCAGACATGATGTTCATTATCATGATTTTATGTGCATTTTATTTTACACTTCATTATCCAGTTGATACCCTCTTCAAGGTATGATTTCGTCTGCATTTTACTTTACGTTTTATTATTCAGTTGATACCCTCTTCCAGGTATTTTATTCACATATACATATGATTTTAAGCTACTTAGAAAATGTAGAATGACAGTGATGAGCACCAACATCCATGATGGTCTGATGGTATGAATCCAGAGTCCCTTAACAGAGGCTGAAGGATCAAGTCCTCACAGGTTGATTTGTCCAGTTAAAGGTTGATGAAACCTGCACTTTGTGGCTCATGCACTAATTTGATATTTGATACATAATGCTGATCACTACTAACTTAGATGCCTATGAGCTGCGACAGAGTAGGTTTACCCAAAAGAGAAAACAGTTATGATCTAGTGCAAAAATTCTAAATTACAATAGCGTGTTTGAATAGCATCATGGGTTACGCAAATTTTTTTAATTTCCAATAAATTTCCTTTCTTGAATTCATCTTCCACACACACACACACACACACACATATATAGATATATCCCCACTGCTAAATAATTATTTTATTTGAATCATGTTTCAGTTCAGTATGTAGGCCGACATGGGATTTGATCTGTGCTACATTGAGAATTTCTGTATAGCAAATCTTCTGAAGATGGTCATGGTGTTGGTTCTTTTCTACGTCAGTTAGTATGATTAGTCTATATGAAGAGTGTCAACTGCCATGTTGTTATAGTTATTATTGCTTTTCTGTGTCTTCATGTTGCAGTTGGCGTGGGGAGAATCAAGTATGATTAAAACAGTGAGGTTATTACATGAAGTAGCTCTCTGAGGATCCAGCAAATCAGAGATTTATTCTCTATATCTGATAGGTTGGTCTCCTTGATTCTGAACTAAAATGCTGTTTTGTAACTTCTATTGTCTCTTGAACTTTTTTTATCTGAGCTTCTTTGTGTTGTTCATGGACAAGATATCTGTGCAAAACTATGCTTAAATACACATCATGTGTAAGTATATATGTACTGTACACTAAGCCTCACTTATTGTATTGATATGTTATCAATTTGAGAATTTGATCAAATTTTCTGCTTTCTTTTTTATAATTTTTTTTCTACTTAAAGAGGTTAAGAATTTGATCAGACATCGTTCTGAAGATGAAACATCTCTAACATTGATCACACCCAACAGTTGAGATAGACATCCTATGTGATAGTTTATTCTTGAATTTTTGGACTTATGAATCGTTAATTGTACCGACACTTGGTTCTGTATATTATAATTGTCAAACCTTTCAATTGTACATATAATACAAGATTTAATTTTGATTGTATTTGCTTCTTTTTAGAAATTTGTGAATGTATTTGTGGATGAATATTATAAATGATAGGTGAATACATGTAGATAGTAAATAGAGGTCTAAATTTTAATTTTTTAAGAAAAAAATTAAAATAAAAATTTAAGTACTTTTAGTAGGGTTGGCAAAACCGCTGCTAATGGTACTTTTTGTTGGGGTTTTTAAAATTTGCCGCCGAAAGTTGGCTTTTAGAGGGGATTGCCAAAACCACCACTAAAAGTCCTTCATGGATTTTTAGGAACCATTGCTAAAAGTACCTTTAGCGGGGGTTTTAGGACCTGTCTCTAAAAGCTAAATTTTAGAGGCGGGGGAGGTTTCGCAAAACCGTCGCTAAAAGTAAACTCTTAACGGGGTCACAAAAACTGCCGCTAAAATCACTGGTAAATCTTTTTGCAACGTGATTTTCACAGGCCAGTTGTTTGGCCGCTGCTAATTCTTTTAGTGGCAGTTTTTGGTCGCCGCTAAAATCACCGGTAAATCTTTTTGCAACATGATTTTCGCAGGCCAGTTGTTTGGCCGCTGCTAATTCTTTTACCGGCGGTTTTTGGTCGCCGCTAAAATCCTGTTTTCTTGTAGCAACATCATCCATATAGCAAAAAACTCTCCTCTCACCAGCCTACTAAATTTGATGATGCAGGCAAGAATCTATGCACTTTTGGATGATTAGAAACAAAAGAAAAGTACTCCTCACTAAGTGGTGCATTCATTGGTGGTTGGAATATTTGGAGTAAGCTTATTTTTATGTAATAGGTATGCATGGGTCCCATTTATGAAATAATTTGGATTTGAATAGTCATAAAATAATCTCCAAATATAAATTAGGCCTGCTACATTTCTTATATATATATATATATATATATATCTGTTTTGTCAATGAGGTTGATATTTTAAATCAATTGGTCGGCTGATGCTTATTGGTTTAGAATGGTAGGCGATTTTGATACAATATTTTTGTTGGAATATGTTAGCTGCATTGAGAGAGTTTACTTATATTATCAAAAATGTTAAACTGATTCCTCAAAGCCAGTAAGATTTAATATTTTGTGCTCCAAACTGGTGTATAGAAAGATTAAAGGACAAGGAGAGATGGCGAATGAGAATTCCAAAATATCACCAGAATTGGTACTTACAGCTATGACCATAATTCTTCTTATTAGGTCTCTGAAAGACCATTGAGCTTGAAGAAGAAGTGAGAATGAGTACTACCAACCGAGGCATTTTACTACTTACAATTTCCAGAATTCTGATTCTGTTTGGCAAGAATTACTAGGGCTGTCAACAAGCTAAACTACCTCAGCTCAGGTTCGGGCTTGAGTTCTATTATTAGGCTCCCGAGCCTGAGTCCAAGAAAAAAGTTCAATATCTTAATGAGGTTGAGCCGAGCTCGTGTAGGCTCGAATCAATTAAAGCTCAGCTCGGTTTATATATGAAATTATATATCTATATTCTTATATTTTGCATTATATATTAATTCTAAAGATATATGTTACTATATTGTATCATTTATAATAATAATCATCAACTATATTAATACATATGGACTAAACTATGCTTTTCTGTGAGATGAACCTTTTCTGTCATTTACGAGATAAGCTTTTTACGAATCGAGTCTGAATCCAAAATTTTTTAACAAGCCTGACTCGAGTCTGAGCCTTGCTCAAGGTTTAGGAGCCCAAGCCAAATTAGGCAAAGCTGACTTGTTTATAGCTGGAAGAACTACATGGTGGGTAAGCTTTATATATACTGAAATCTCTTTTGTTATTTTCTTAACAGCTTTTCATTAATTATTAATATAGTCTGTTCAATTGTAGGATCTTCTGGTTGGGTCTGAGATGGTGAAGTGAAAGCTTCCGAGCTTATCATGGGTAAAAAGAACATGACCCACATTAGTATTACCAGGTGATTTTAATACATTATTCTTGTTGGATAATGCTTGGCTGCATTGAGAGAGAGAGAGAGAGAGAGTTTACCTATATATTATCAAATATGTTCAACTGATTCCTCTTAAGCCATTAAGACCTTGTGATCCAAACTGGTGTTTAGAGAGAGAGAGAGAGAGAGAGAGAGAGAGAGAGAGAGAGATGGCTAAAGAGAATTCCAAAATGTCACCAGAATCGTTCTCCATGAACGGTGGAGATGGCCCTTATAGCTATGCCCATAATTCCTCCTTTCAGGTACTCCTCTATCTGCATGCTGAACAAATTTCATGTTCAAAACTAATTTTTATTTTTTAATTAATTATTTATTTATTTTGCAGAGGAAGGGACTGGATATTACCAAGGTGATGATGGATGAGGCAATTGCCGAGAAACTCGATGTAAAACAATTTTTTTCTTCTTTAAACCTGTTTAAAATTGCTGATTTGGGCTGTTCAGTTGGTCCCAATACGTTCATTGCAGTGCAAAATATAATAGAAGCTGTAGAGCTGAAGTACCAAACTTGTGGCCTCATCAGTTCTAACATTTTTGAATTTCAAGTGTTCTTCAATGACAATGTCTCCAATGATTTCAACATGCTCTTCACTTCTCTCCCTCCCGAAAGACGATATTCCGTTGCTGGTGTACCGGGCTCTTTCCATGGTCGTTTATTTCCCAAGGCATCTCTTCATTTCATCCACTCCTCTTATGCACTCCATTGGCTCTCCAAGCTTTCAAAAAATGTTGTGAACAAGGGTAGGATCCATTACAAAGATGCCCCAAATGAAGTTCTTGAGGCTTATTCAGCTCAATATGCCAAGGATGTGGAGTGCTTCTTGTGTGCTAGGGCACAAGAGCTTGTGTTTGGAGGGCTCATGGCCCTTATCTTCCCAAATCTCCCAGTTGGGACGACCCCTTCCCAAGCCACTGTAACTTCATTGGTTGACTTACTGGGATCTAGTCTCATTGACATGGCCAAGATGGTAAGTGCTGATCAAATTGAATTCCTACATTCCAGTTGCACCATTACTATCCCTTGACCAAGGTTTAAAATTTCGATATCGCCATACATGTCACCAGATTTTTTTGACAATTTCAGCAAAATTTTACCGACAAAACAAAATATTTCGTCAAGTTGGTGAAATATTAGAAAAAGATTTTGCTATATTTATCGAAATTGCGCTATATTTCACCAAAATATTGTTATATTTCGATAAATTGAGAATTCAGCTAATTCCCCCTACATTTCGTTTTGCTGGGGCTATTTTGGTGCGAAATTTAAAACTTGCCCTTGACTGAAATTGGTTGATCTTATTGAAGGGGATAGTGAATGAAGCTAAAGTAGACTCCTTCAACTTGCCCATATACATCACACCTCCAGAGGAGTTTTTGGCCTTGATAGAGAGAAATGGGTGTTTCAGCATTGAAAAGCTGGAACCATTGCCCTTCTCATCACAGGATGTCGCCGAAGCTGATGCTCGGAAGTGTATGTTGCACTTCAGAGCTGTTTTCGAAGGACTCATCAGTGAACACTTCGGACCTGAGATCATAGACGAGCTTTTCGACCGGTATAATAAGAAAGTTGCAGATTCTTCCATCCTCTCTACAATCAACTACGGTGAATTGTTCGTCCTTCTTAAGCGCAAAAGCAACTGATTAGTGATTAGAATGTTACTTTTGTTTTCATGGAAGTTTCAACAATGCAAATAAATCCTTCAGCAGCTGAATACAACATTGTTCTCTGTTCATCCAACAATAATGCAATATACCCTATAATATTCTACTTTACTTCTTTGATGTTCCAACCTCTAGCAACCCCGCTTTATTATATGAAAGGAAAGAAATAGGGAAAATAGAAAAGAAAATATCCTAATCCTTACTTAATGGGTATATATAGTTGGTATTTATTTTTTATGGTATGCTAAAACTATAATACGTTGAGTAGGGGTGTCAATGGGTCTGGTGACTCGTCCGGTCCTATGTTTGGGTGGGCTTGGGCAAGAATTAGTAGCCCATAGTGCCAGGTCGAGCCGGATTGAAATTTATGGCTTGATTAGTTTTTCGGGCTGGAGTCACTTTATGTGAGACCGACCTGGTCCAACCTGAGCCGAAAATGTGAAGACTGAGTAATATAAATTTTTGGGAAAATTACGAAATCCCCCTACTTTAAGGGATTAAATGTTGAAAGGTATGTTGACTAAAAATTTTTGCAAGTATAGTATACGAATACAAAAGTAATCACAATACGGTCCTCTGCCGCATGACAGATGACGTGTCAGAATTGTCTCCTTACATTATTTTTTCAAAAAAAAAAAATTACCTAAGCTATCCTTACCTCTATTACTCTCTCTTTCTCTCTCCTTGCACACTAAGTGTGCATCCTTGCATACCATGTGTGCATCTTTCTCATTTAAAAAAAAAAAAAAAAAAAACAAAAACAACCATTAGCCCATTCTCTCTTTATCTTTCTCTTTGATTGCACAATGGGGTGTGCATCCTTGCACACTGGGGTGTGCATCCTTGTGCACGCTGGGGTGTGCATCCTTGCACATATTAGACGGTGCATCCTTGTGCACACTGGGGATGCAGTGCATCCTTGCACGTTGAGGTGTGCATCCTTGTGCACACTCGGGTGTGCATCATTGTGCACGCCGGGGTGTGCATCCTTGCACGCCGGGGTGTGCATCCTTGCACACCGGGGTGTGCATCCTTGTGCACACTGGAGTGTGCATCCTTGCACACACTGGACTGTGCATCCTTGCACAATAGGGTGTGCATCCTAGCACAATAAGGTGTGCATCCTAGCATACTGGGGTATACATCCTTGCACACATTGGACTGTGCATCCTTGCACACTTAGGATGCATACCCTAGTGTGCAAGGATGCACACCCAATTGTGCAAGGATGTACACCCCAATGTACAAGGATGCACACCCCAGTGTGCACAAGGATGCATACCCCAATTGTGCAAGGATGCACACTCCTGTGT
>JAUPMG010165804.1:0-10702 GCA_031762675.1 Pachysandra terminalis | reverse complement strand
AATGCATTAAACACTCCATATATACCAAATAATTCCACCAACACCCCCGTATCTCCGTCTTTCAAGGCATCCACGCAATTCTAGTAATTCACAACAATATATAAAAGATGGCACAACTGAATAGAAAATTAAAACAAACTAATAATTAATATTAGAAACGTCTATATCCCGATTGATAGCACGCCAAAGCGAGAAGGATATAGCTGGACAGTTCGGTTAAAGCAGAACCGATGCCACATTCTCTAAACAATAATTATTAGAAAGGAAAGAAAGCCAATAAGTAATCAGAACATAAGACTTAACTAAACCTGCTTAGACATCATGAAATCTTTAAATTAAAAGAGCCTATTTTTTTGCATTCAATCAAGTGGAACAAACTAATAATTAATTTTAGAGACGTCTATATCCCGGTCGATAGCATGCCTAAGCGAGAAGGATATAGCTGGACAGTCCGGTTAAAGCAGAGCTGAGGCTACATTCTCTAAACAATAATTATTAGAGAGGAAAGAATGCCAACAAGTAATCACATGATAGTTTGGAGGATTAATTGTATTTCTAACCCCAAAATCTCAATCCATTGTCTGGACTCTAATTTCAGACAAACTACCTATTGTTGATAACCTCATTAAGAGAGGCATGTGAAGTGGATCATCTTTATAAGATTTGTGTTGAGGAGACTGAAACTTCTACTAATATATTCAGTGGATGTGCTTTGAAAAAAGAATATGGGACTTGGTTAGATCTACCCAAGTTATCTCACTTGAGGAAACTACACCAGATCTAGTGGCAATGATATATCGAAAAACTAACTCTACATACTTCTATATTTTAAACTAACTAAACATACTTCTATATTTCTTGGTGCCTCTGTTTAAATAGGAATACCTGAAATTTTTGGTGGCACCAAATTCAGCGGGTAAGACATTATCTCATCGGCGGGTAAACTCCATTTGGAATATTTCCATACTTTGGCTGCTCCTCTTGTGTCTCTCTCCTTGGATGGCACTCATATCTTGCATAGCAAGGCTGCAAAGAAATTAATCTTTGTTCGCTCGAGCCTTCCCCCCCAGACACAAACTAGTTGAAGTCCCTTCGTGGCTCTAGAAATCGAGCTTCGGTTGGGATGAGTAAGAAAATTGATGGGCGTTTTCTTCGGGGTGGGGTTTTCCGCCTTCGGCGGGAATACTCCATTTGGTAAAATTCATGTTTCTATTATTTTTTAGTAAATTCCTATTATAATTTTCTTTTGGTGAAATATTATAAGGTTTTCGCTAAGTACAATTTTACTACTTATAGTAAGTGGGAAACGTTTCTAGAAAGGAAGAATTTATAACCCTTGTTTTATTTAAGAAAGATTCTTATTTTGTTACTAAGTTTTAGAAAGGTTTACTACATACAGGGGAGCTTTAGTTAGATTAGGATTCATAAGGATATTCTTGAGTCTACAAAAGCCCAAGGATCTGTTGTAGTTTATAATTTAATTGATGAATGAAGTTGAGCTTCTTTTGGATTTATTTTGAAAGTTTTCTCAATTGTTTATAACCACCTCTATGGAATTGTGTTGGAAAAAGCAATCTTTTAGACTGAAACCTACCAGGCACATTTCTTCATGATTAGTTTAAAACTAACTGACTAATTAATCACAAAGATCTGATTAGTCAGATTTACTATGTTGCCACCCATCCACTTCCTGCATGTACATTAGAATTCCAGGCCAGCAGGCCCGACCTAAATCACCCCATTTAGCCCACATCTAGTGTCCATGTTGGCATGGAAAGGATTCTTGGCATTAAGGGTGGTTGTAATCAGCCTGGATGGTTTGTTCACAGCAGAACTTCCCTTAGCTTCTCATTTCCTAGCATATGTTTATAATTAATCCTGCAAATGCAACACTTAGGTTGCCCTAAACAAGGTTTTCTGTGAATTGTGTCTCAGGTTCATTGCTAACATTGAAGAAGCTAAAGGAAATCAAAATGCTACAGCTTCATGTATCCCCATACATTTTTCGTGGCACAATCAGTTTGGCAGAGGCATGGGGTGCTTGGAAAGATTTATTGCTTGCTATGGATTTTCCTAACTCAAACTTGATTCTTAAGGAAGACTCAAAAGTTATCATTGAAGCTATAAATGATCATAACAAAATGCAATTGACATTAATACCAAAATGTTTTTCTCTTCAAAGCAAATCAAACCTTGGGATTTGCTGATGGCGACGAATAGCAGCGGAGAGTGACGGTGACGGCGACAGCGACAGCTAGGAACAAGAGCAGCAGCGACGGCGACGACGACGAAAATTGACTGCAACGGCAACGGCGAAGGCAGATGCAGTGAAGGCGGAAGGAGGAAGGAGAAAGAGGGAGAAAATAAAAGGGTTAGAGTCGGGGGTTAAGAAAAAAACCATTGTCAGTGGTTTTTAAAAAACCGCCGACAATGACCAGGACGGTGTCAGCGGTCTAAATAAACCGCCGATTATTGATCATACCTGTCTCGGCGGTTAATTGAAAACCGCCGACCTATATAACCCTAGGTTGGCAGTTTTATAATAACCACCGACATATGATTAGTTTAGCCCGGCAATTATCCCGCACCATGGGCTTTAGTGCGGTCCCGACGGCCTATATAACCCTATGTCGGCAGTTTTTAAAAACCCACCAACTATTGACCAGGACGGTGTAGGCGGTCTAAATAAACCGCCGATTATTGATCATACATGTCTCGGCGGTTTATTGAAAACCGCCGACCTATATAACCCTAGGTTGGCAGTTTTATAATAACCACCGACACATGATTAGTTTATCCCGGCGATTATCCCGCGCCACGGGCTTTAGTGCAGTCCTGACGGTCTAAATAAAACCGCCGACTATTGACTAGACCTCTCTCTGCGGTTTATTAAAAACCGCCGAGCTATATAACCATCGGTCGGCGGTTGTTATAAAAACTGCAGAGATATGGTTAGTTTATCCTGTCAATTTTCCCGCACAAAGGGCTGTAGTGTGCCCTAAAGGGATTGCGTGGCAGTTTTTATTAAACCGTCGGCACATGTATTGATAACGCTGGTTTAATAAAAATCACCAGTAAATGACGCTGGGAAAAACTCCTTTTTTGATGTGACTCTTGAGGTTCTCAAACCTTAGTGCTTTTGAGATTGAATGAATAAAGTGTCAATGTCTTACAATGTTCGGCGTTGTCTTTCCGCTTAAGTGTAAATTCGTATTGACATGTTGACATTTCACATCGTCCAGGGCCGTCTCTTCCTTTTAGATGCGAATTCGCATCAACATCTAGATGTCTCACACCAACCAGGGTTGTCTCTCCCTTTTAGATGTAAGTTCATATCATCATCTTGACGTCTCACACCAACCAAGGCTGTCTCCTCCATTTAGATGTAAGTTCATATCATCATATTGACGTTTCACACCGACCAGGCCTGTCTCTCCCTTTTAGATGTAAGTTCATAACATCATCTTGACGTCTGACCCCGACCAGGGCTATCTGTTCCATTTAGATTTAAGTTCATATCATCATCTTGACTTCTTACACCTACCAGGGTTGTCTCTCCCTTTTAGATGTAAGTTCATATCATCATCTTGACGTATCACACCGACCAGGCTTGTCTCTCCTTTTTAGATGCAAGTTCATATCATCATCTTGACTTCTCACACCGACCAGGGCTGTCTCTCCCTTTTAGATGTAAGTTCATATCAACTTATTGACGTCACACACCGACCATGGTTCTCTCCCTTTTAGATGTGAATTCACATCAACGTGTCCACTGGGACACATCCCTTTGTTAAACGTGAGGCGCACCTCTATATTGACTGCCCGTCGAGGGGGTCCGGCTTGCCACCGTGGATATCGACTACCCGTCAAGGGGATCTGGCATCTGCCGTGGTTGCATATCGACTACCTGTTGAGGGGGTCCAGCTTACCGCCATGGTTGGTATCATCAATTATGTGAATCTCAAGAAGTATCATTGTAGTATTATCTTAGTAGCTTGATATCATTTGTAATCGTTGTTTTGTTGTAATGACCATCTAGGCTCGAGGGGAGAAACCTTGAGAGTTGCTCGCCTTGAGGACCGCCTGGGGCTCAAGGGAAGCAACCTTGAGAGTTGATTGCCTAGGGGAGTACTAGGGAATCATCAAAAGCGATCTTGAGCAACGGTTGTCATGAAGCCCTCTCAAGACACAAGGGGAGCATTAGAGGCACATCAGAAGCAATCTTGAGCAACGGTTGTCATGAAGCCATCTCAGGACCCAAGGGCAGCGCTTGGGGCTCATCAAAAGTGAACTTGAGGATTGTCTATCAAGAGGCCCTTACAAGACACAAGGGGAGCGCTAGGGGCTCATCAGAAGCGATCTTGAGCAACGGTTGTTATGAGGCCTTCCCTAGACATAAGGGGAGAGCTAGGGCTCATCAGTAGCGATCTTGTCGATTGGTTATCATGAGGCCCTCTCAAGAAACGAGGGGAGCTGTAGGGGTTCATCAAAAGTGATCTTGAGCAACGGTTGTCATGAGGCCCTCTCAAGACACAAGAGGAGCGCTATGGGCTCATCAGAAGTGAACTTCAAAAACAGTTTTCATGGGGCCCTCTTAATACACTAGGGGAGCACTTGGGGCTTATCCGATGCGATCTTGATCAACGGTTGTCATGAAGCCCTCTTAAGACACAAGCAGATCGCTAGGGGCTCATAAGAAGCGATCTTGAGCAAGGGGTGTCGTTTGGCCCTCTCAAGACACAAGGGGAGCGCTAGCGGCTCCGTAAGAAGCGATCTTGAGGGTTGGCTGTTATGAGACCCTCACAAGACGCAAGGGGAGTGCTACGAGCTCGTCAGAAGCTATCTTAAGGGTCAGTTGTCATGAGACCCTCTCAAGACGCAATGGGAGCGCTAGAGACTTGTAAAACGCAATCTTGAGGTTTGGCGGTCATGACACCCTCTCGAGACACTAGGGGAGCGATAAGGGCTCGTAAGAAGTGATCTTGAGAAACGGTTGTAATGAGGCCCTTTCAAGACACAAGGTGAGTGCTAGGGGCTCGTAAGAAGCGATCCTGATGGTCAGCTATCATGAGACCCTCTTAAGATGCAAGGGGAGCACTAGGGGCTCATTGGATGTGATCTTGAGGGTTGGGTGTCATGAGGCCCTCCCAAGATGCAAGGGGAGCGCTGGGGGCTCATCAGAAGTGGTCTTGAGCAATTGTTGTCATGAGGGCCTCTAAAGACACAAGGGGAGCGCTAGGGGCTCATTAGAAGCAATCTTGAGCAACGATTGTCAAGGGGCCCTCTTAAGACACAAGGGGAGAGCTAGGGGCTCATCATAAGCGATCTTGAGCATTGGTTGTCATGAGGCCCTCTCAAGACCCAAGGGGAGCGCTAGGGACTCATCGGAAGCGATCTTCTGGATTGGTTGCCGTGAGGCCCTCTAAAGACACAATGGGAGTGCTAGGGGCTTATCAAAAGTGATCTTGAGCAATGGCTGTCATGAGACCCTCTCAAGACCCAAGGAAAGCGCCGGGGGCTCTTAAGAATTGATCATGAGGGGTCGGTTGTTATGAGACCCTCTCAAGATGCAATGGGAGCGCAAGGGGATCGTTAGAAGTGATCTTCAGTGTCGATTGTCATAAAACCCTCTCAAGACATAAGGGGAGTGCTAGGGGGATTGTAAGAACCGATCTTGAGGGTAGGTTGTCATGAGACCCTCTCGAGATGCAAGGGGAGCGCTAGGGGCTCGTAAGAAGCGAACTTGAGCAACAGTTGTTTTGCAGCTCTCTCAAGACACAAGGGGAGCGCAAGGGGTTCTTAAGAAGCGATCTTGAGGGTCAGTTGTCATGATACCCTCTCAAGACGCAATGGGAGTGCTATGGGCTCGTCAGAAGCGATCTTGAGGGTCGGTAATCATGAGACGCTCTCAAGACGCATGGGGAGTGCTAGGGGCTCGTAAGAAGCGATCTTGAGGGTCGGTTGTCATGAGATCCTCTCGAGACGCAAGGGGAACGCTAGGGACTCGTAAGAAGCGATCTTGAGCAATGGTTGTCATAAGGCCCTCTTAAGACACAAGGGGAGCGCTAGGGGCTCATCAGAGGCGATCTTGAGCAACGGTTTTCATGAGGCCTTCTCAAGACACAATGGGAGCGCTAGGGGCTAGTAAGAAGCGATCTTGAGGGTCGGTTGTTATGAGAGCCTCTCAAGATGCAAGGGGAGCGCTAGGGGCTCGTCAGAAGCGGTCTTTCCAAGGGGAGAACTAGAGGCTCGTAAGAAGTGATTTTGAGGGTCGGTTGTCATGAGAGCCTCTCAAGATGCAAGGGGAGCGCTAGGGGCTCGTAAGAAGCGATCTTGAGCAACGATTGTCATGAGGCCCTTTCAAGACACAAGGGGAGCACAAGGGGCTCGTAGGAAGCGATCTTGAGGGTCAATGTTCAAGTGACCCTCTGAAGACGCGAAGGGAGCGCTAGGGGCTCGCGAGAAGTGATCTTGAGTGTCGGTTGTCGAGTTCCTCTTAAGACGCAAGGGGAGCACTAGGGGCTCATAAGAAGCGATCTCGAGGGTCGGTTGTCTTGAGTTCCTCTTAAGACGCAAGGGGAGTGCTAGGGCCTCGTAAGAAGAGATTTCGTGGGTCAGTTGTCATGAGACCCTCTCGAGACGTACGGTGGGCGCTACTAGCTCGTAGGAAGCGATCTTTGAGCAACGCTTTTCATGAGGCCCTCGTAAGACACAAGGGGAGCGCTAGGGGCTCATCAGAAGCGATTTTGTGTATTTGTTGTCTTGAGGCCATCTCAAGACGCAAGGGGATCAAAACTTCACAAGTTGGCGACTCTTGGCTTCCATGAATCAAAATTCCTAAGGGGTCACGCATCCTGGTACTACTCCTGCCCAAGCACACATAACTACGAAGCTCTTGTCGGGTTCACGACCATCATTTCTTCAAGTCGCTTGTGTCATAGAAGGATGTGAACATACATATAAGTATTTCGCCTTCACATGCAGTTTCTCAAGTTGATCATCCGTGGTACCCCTAGGTGAGGGTCGGGGTCCTGAGAATAGGCCTTGTTTCATCGGACTTTGGGCCTTTGACATTTTCTGTACCTACATTTAAGTCCCCCTGATCGCGACGATAAACCCAAGTTTATTGGTGTGGGCATATCTGAGATACTAAAACATTGTTTCTTCGTACTAGTCATCGCTCTCAAGCATCGGCATGGAATTTGTTTTTTTCTATTTTTTTTTTGCATTTACATTCATATATATATACAAGGTCAATGGGGATTGAGGAACCACTATGCTTCTTGTTCCAATACTGGATAAGTTGAGAGAATGAGGAGAGCTTTAGAGAAAAGTGAGAAATTATTCTTCGTATTCTTCACACCCATTGAATAGGCTGAGTCCGTCAGTTCTCCTTCGCCGTCTTTTTTGGTTTACTAGCCTTGGGGTGTTAAAACATGGAATCGTCTCTTGCACTCAAACGCTTGACGAATTGTTCTTTCCTTGTGTTAATGTCTTCTTAAGGTAGCCCGTGCTTAAGCACTTGGTGGGCTCGTGGCTTTTTATCAAAGGAACTCTTTGGAGAAAAAATTTGGAGCCTCTTCTTTGTTTAAATACTTGATGGACCAAGGTGTGTTCTTCTTTTCTTTTTTTTTTTTAAGTAATATTTGTTTGTTGTCTCGAGGAGGAAGCCGTCACGTGCATTAAAGCCTTTGAAACATTCTCATGAATACGGTCCTCCCGAACCTTCGGGGATTATTCGGATGATGCATTGATATTTGATACATTATGGAGGCACGTTCCTCCATCCCTCGAGTAGTCAGAAGCATCAGAAAGTATCATGGTGTGTCTCTTTTGCTCCTATGGCAGCCAAAATTGGGCTATTTGGTCCCTTGGCTTCAATTCCTTGTGTGAACGTTAAATTTGGGGCTTATCCCTTCATTTTGGGGTATATGGCAGCCAAAATGAAGTTTAAAGAATGTTGTGAGGGCGTGTTACGAGTCAAACATCTTTGTGGACCGGGAGGCTCTATCTTATATTTTCTGTCGTTGGAATGACGATACTCATACCCTCATAATTGCTTGCGGAGAATTTGCGCATTCTCTAGTGAATGCTCACATATTGTTTGGTTTGGAGATAGTTAGCGATTCAGGCTCGATAAATATCAATCTCAATGACGGCGAGTTAAGGATCACCAAGGGTTTGTCGAAGGTACAAGATTTAGCAAAGCACTCTGCCATATACTCCACTTGCTTAAGTCAATCAGAAAAATGGGTCTCGCGCTTCATAATTATAAATTGGAAACCAACATTGAAAGGCATAGATCCAGATATAGAGTTCCACAATGTTGATGTTGAAAATAGATCATCATCGTAGCATGCCAATTCTATCTTGAAGTCACGATTCCACAATCCGATAAATAAGGCACTTATTAGAACTCTCCAAGGGGAGCGGTAGCGGTTTGTGTTGAAATGGTGTCTAAAAGACTTGGAGAAAGATGTTAGAGGGAGTTAAGAAGAAGAAGTGAAGATAAGAGGTCAAAATGACCTTCTCGGTTAGGGCTTCGGCCTAACATTCGGCGCGCCTAAGGTACGCCGAACAGTGCGCAGAACATAATTAGGGTTCCAAATTGAAAAATTCCAAATCACACATTTTTCTTATAATTTTAGAAGTCATCTTATCACATCAAATCACTCTAAACATGAAAACCTCATGAAATGTTAACTGGGGTGTGGTTCTTAGTTCGGGTCAAATATGAATAGTACCTGACCAGGCTTAGGCCAAATAACTAATTATTTACCCAAAATAAGAATAATAAAATGGTATTAGGTGAAATGTAAACAATTTGTAATGATTAATCATCATAATTAAATATAAAACTCCAATTTCGGTATATCCTCAAATTCCTTAACATAATGCATTTGCAACTACATTGGCTTTGAGATTTGAGAATTCATCAGCATTGACGTTCTAAGTAATTTTTAATTTAATTCATATAACAATCATAAGTCTTATATCATCACATTCCAGTGAACGTGACAATCCAACACTTAGCATAGACTTCACCTTAGTAGCCACTAATTCAGAATCCTCAAGAATAGTAGGCTAGTCATCCCTGATCGTCCATCCGAAGTTCTTGCTAAGGTGCAAAATCAATAAACATACGTTCCGAACAACTCACATCCTACTATACTTATTTCCCTTAACCCCACTTAACCTATCTGATGGTTGATCTGTAATGTCGTAATCCTAAATCCTAATTGAAGTCCTAATTAGTTACTTAAGTCTTAGAAGAACTTATGCTTTGATACCATCTTTGTCACGAACCAACCCAAAAATTTAAAATTTTCGGATTTAGTTGCGACTTTCACCCCATATTGCTATAGAGGTGGATCAACAAACATAAGCGGAAATTTTAATAGTTCTAGTAAGATATAAGTAACTACTAATAAATTCTAGAATAGCAAATTCAAATGAAGTAAAATCTACTTCTAACTATACCATATATCCATCAAAGTACGCTACTCAAACCGAGTCTTCTCGTGCCGCATCTAAGCTCCTGAACCTGAAATATTAAACAACATCCATAAGCTGGAAGCCCGGATGAGTAAACCTTCGATGAAGGGCATTCACTCGTGTTCTAGTATTTGAGAAAAGGTGAAGACGTGTAAAGATGTGTAATAATTTTAATATGTGTGTGAAGTGTACAATTGTGTCATACAATTATAATTCTCTCCCTTCCTCACAGAGTAATCCTCAGTGGTCTATGGTCCTACACTACATACATTGTTTTTATAGCATGAGAATTAGGCCAAGTGCATCTTACAAGTGGCACTCGCAATAGTATCAACACAGACGTGCAACGCGAGAGAAATGTTAAGTTGTCTAAGTTGTGAAATATCTTATGATCCCACGTGATCTCGATCCCTATCCGGGGTGTCCCAGCAACCTGAAGTCAGCCCAGGGTGTTCCAGCAACCTGAAATCATCCCCCCGTATGAACGGACTAAGGAATAAGACCATTCTATCGGAACCGCGTAGTTTTAAGGGTTTTCAACCTAGAAGGCACAATCCCCCACTAATTTTTGATCACGGGCCATTCAACCAAGACTTGTAGCCACCTGCGGTATCCCTCAAGGATCCAAACATCTTCACAACCCAACAGAGGGCATATATATGGCCTCGCTGTCACCCAAGCTTGCATCAACGTGCGGATCCTTGGGATAACATACCATCTTCCAAGCTTACACCAAAGTGCGGATTATTGGGAAATTGTCTCACCTCAATACTACAGAGGTTCCCTATGTGGGTTCACTCACTCAATTTAGTAGGACCAATGTCCTCTCGTAGGACTAAACAGTTATCAAGTCAATATCCCATATGTCAGTCTAAACCCTTTGTATCATGAGGGGTATAAGACCAGGCTATCACAGCCGGAAATTCCATATGCACATTCAATTCACATCCTCTAATTAAATGAAACATTCAAGATTTCACAATCAAAGATTCACGCAATCAATCCGATGGGCACTGTCCCACATCTAATTTACTAAGAACATTGAATACAGATTCTAACTCACTAATCAATATAGAACATATATACATAATACTTACTACCAAATAGAAAATATATAAAGGCAAACTTACTAATAGTATATAAGAACATATAACAATTCAAATCCTAAACTACAAGTCTTTCTAAGTACTACAAACAGGAAACTAAT
>JAUPMG010165793.1:0-10702 GCA_031762675.1 Pachysandra terminalis | reverse complement strand
AATTGTTATTAAAACAATCCTCAAGGTCATGCAATCCATACAAAAAGATCAAAACCCTAAATAAGAATGATAAAACCAAAGAGTAACTTGGCTAGAGTTTCATTGAAACCCTAGGCGGGAGCTTTAGCCGATCATGGATGTCGAAGAAGCCGAAGTGCCGATGATCTTCATTGAGGACTTCTTTGCCATTCTCCTTCTTCAAACTCCTTTCGCGTTCTGCTCTGGCTCGTTCTCTTCCAAGACTTGCATCAAAACAAAAAATTGTTCTTCACGCCAAAACTGTCGAACCCTTTAAGCTCACGATCTGCTCCTCACTCTGTTTGGTTTCTTTTCCTATTCAATTCGGTCCCTTCCTTCCCCCAATTCGGTCTCCCTTTTACTCCCTAACCAATCCGATTTATTCTTTCCAATTCCCTATTAGGCCTCTTCTGTTTTTCTCATTCACTTCGGCCTCAACTAATTTTCATTTTGGCCCTTTAGCCAATTTAGTTTCCTTGCTTGCCCAATTCTTTTATTCGTTCAAAAACTCTTACCCTCTTCTTTCTAATTCCTTCTTTCGCCCAATTGTAAAAAATAATTCATCTTTTCTCCAAAACGAATCAAACCTGTGAAAATGAATTGGGGTGAACCGGGTTTGGTCGGCGACTTCGGTTGGCGGGCCAGCGGCTTGGCCAGGTTTTTATGATTATCTTCTTTTTTGCTTGATCCGACCCGTCCTTAATCTGAATTTTCTCGAACACTCCCAAACCTGCACAATTATGAATTATGCATTAAGTCCTTCATTTAATCACAACTCAAGGACTAATAATCATGAATAATACGCTTAAAGGTATCAGTGCTGTGCACCGATCAGACCCCATGGCGGGTTTAAATATAATAAAGACATAAAGATAAATATAGTAACTTAATTCCTATTGTAGAAACAAATTCAAAACACTTACGAATCTTGAAACAAATTCAAAACATTTACTAATTCTTCTCATGTCTTGCCTTCATCTTCTCCTTGAATTTCTCAATCAAATCTCTTGCATCTCTTGACTTTGTTATTGCCTTTTTCTTTTCCTTGACTCACTCCTTGAGTTGATACAATCCATACTCCCATATATTTTCTCTATTACTCCCCCTCAAACTTATGGGGATTTGAAAAATCTGCATAATTTTTTAATAATTGTATCAAGCTTGTCAATTGCCAAATGATCATTTTCTTATAGTTGCGCTATTGAAGTGTGTGAAGAGAGAATAATATAGGCCTCAATGGGCAGACCTTGACGGGTCAATAAAAGGGGTAATCTCAATGGGTAAGGGCCTCGATGGACCGAATAGCCTATTGGGCAATGAAATTGACCTCTTTGGGTCAATGGATCCATGAACTTGCCTATGGTCTTGCCATAAGAGTCATGGGCCTTTAAAAAGGCCTCTTTGGGCTAAAATTGGATCATCATGATCTTGCATTTGGTTTCGTCAAAATAGATCGTGAGTCCTAAACGGGGCCTCCATTGGCCAAACTAGAGGTGGCAATGAGTCGGGTCGTAACCGAGTCGAGGCTTAAACGGGTTGGGTCGGGTTTGACCCGTTTACCAACGGGTCAGGAATACCTCAACCCAACCATAAACGAGTCGAACCTGCCAACCCGTTTAAAATCTAATTAATTATTTATTTATTTTAATTTATTATTATTATTATATTATTATTTTTTAAATTTTAAATTTTAAATTAATAAAATATTAATAATATAATAAAATAATATTAATAAATGGGTCACACGGGTTGGGTCGGGTTCGACCCGTTTACCAACAGGTCGAGAAAACCTCAACCCGAACCCAACCCATTTAATAAACGGGTCAACCTAACCCATTTAGTCGGGTTTGCGGGTTGGGACGTGTTTTGCCAGCTCTAGGCCAAACAAGTTTTTTTTTTTTACCACTATAATACTTTTTTTTCTCTCTCTTTCTTTGTCCTCTTGATCTAAAACACAGTGTAGTCTTGGATCAAACTAAGGTGGCACATCACCATAAAAATTTGGCTCTTTTGAGATTGAAAACCATCCATATTATCAAGAGAATGAATAAAAAGAACAAATAGATCTGGCAAGGACAATGGAGCATTAAAAGGAAATACAAGAGATCCAGATTCAAACTGTTCAAGCGCTTAATGGTTTCAGTTGAAAGCTTCCACAATAGATCTAACAAAGAAGAAAATAAACGGGAAAAAAATAGTAAATAAAGACTAATATGAAGAAGGGATTATACCCAACGGACAGTAGTGTCTGGCAGACGACAATGGTTTCATCCGCCAGAAAGGGTGATGAAGTAGTGGGACGGTCACAGGCTGATCGTCTACTTTGAAACCATGAAGAGAAATTGATTTCTATTTGATCTTTGTCTTGCTTACCAACCACACTCTCCATGGAGTATTGCTTTCAACCTTGGACGCTTTTCCAGCTTGCATGTGGGTCACATCCGTTGGAACCAGCACCTCTGTTCACCAATCAATCTGGTTAAAGTTTGTTGCTCTTAACTTCAGACCAATCTCCACTGCTATCCCTTGAGAAGTTGCTATCAATCCAAACGGTAGTTAATCCAGCCCGCCAACAATTCACGGCCGTTGAGATAACCATTGTTGGTTCATCAGTCTTCTTTCTAGCTTTTTTCATTTGTTAGTTTTGTTACAAACATTTGATGTCTCTGATATTTAGTCATGAATAAATTCTTGAATAAAAGCAAGGCCTTTGGTGTTCTATTCTAACTCTCATTCCTAATTGGCATTGTATTTACATTATCTGAAGGATCAGACGAACTCATAACAAAAGAAGAACCCCCATCCTTTGTCAATTGCCTAAGAACGGACGCACATCTGGTGGTCGATCACCCGACCGATTGTCTAACCAACTCAGTTTAGTCACTGTGGATCGGTGCTTGGAGTCAAAAGATGAACCCTTACTCTCGGACTAGACAAAGTCCTGGCATGCTCGCTCACATCACACACACACAAACACACCAATACACCACATGCCGAGCACGAGTCGCCGAGGGTCAATCGAAGGGATTCGGTGGGAACCGATGCAAAGATGGATAATAATAAGTGATAATTGTGCTTAAAAGCAAAATGCCCTAAAGCTAATATGAGAAAATCTGAGTTAATATATATATATATACACATGTATTACGTTATACATTTTATTAAAAACAATTATTTATTAAGTTTAAATATAATCATTGACTATTAAAAAGTTATTAAAAATATGTAATATTTCTATTTAAATATAAAATAATGTTAATCATTGACCTAAAAACTATTAAACAAGTTCAATAGAAATATTTACAGTCCTAAAAATATAAAAGAGATTAAACTGTTAATTCCTTAGGGCCACGTTTGGTTCAACTTCCTAAAGGCCAGAAAGCCCTTCCTAGATCGAAAAGGGCTTCCTACCCCATCCTTGGGGTATTTGGTGATACCTTTGAAAGATGCTTCGGATGAAAGCGCTTCTTTAGCAAGTCCATTTTGGTGAAGTAGGAGTCAGAATGCTTTTAAAAATTGTGTTTGCGGAAACAGTTAGCTATTTTGTAAATTTAAGTATGTAAAGACTTAAATTATTTTAGTGATCTATGTTTAATTTACTAGGGATTAGGAATTTTAATTTCATTTTCTTTGGTTAACCTCAAGGTTAACTGTAGCCTTGCGAACGGTTGTGACGCGCCTTATAGACCAAGGCGCTACACACCATAGCATGGCCTATTTAATATGGATGTGTGGTGAGGATCTCTTTGATGTGTGGTCTTGATCTGTTTGATGCTTTGTTATTTGATTTGGGTGGCTTAGATTTGGGGAGACATGGTGGTTGATGGAGGGGTATACCTACTCCCACTCATGTTTAGATCCAAGGGTTTAGATCCATGGTGGTTGAGATCAAGGGTTAGATCCTTGACACACATTAGACCTAGACTCTAGGGGCATGGCTCTCTTGTTTTGTCTCTACATGCATGGGAGACCTTGTACTCAAGAGTTTTGTTTGGTTGAGAAAGCTTGGAGAAGAAGAGCTTGGAGTTTGATTGTACTAATTTGAATCCCTTTTCCATCCTTTTCTCAGGTAAGTAGAATTGTTCAATGTGGTCTTAGTTTGATTTGGGTGCTAATGGCTATTTTTCCATCATTTTCACTTCTCTTCTCATGTTCTTTTAGCATAAAACGTCCCATGCTATTGTATGAATTTGATGATGTTTTAGAATGCTTAAATCTTGATATACGTTGTGTGAAATGCATAGTGGATGGCTTATTTCAAGTTTTGTAGTCTCGTGAATTGCCTATTGAGACAAAAATGGAAGAAATGACCTTACCGCGTGGTTTGGCGACCTTCTCGGTGCGCCGAACCGTTCGCCAAACACTTCAGGACCTTCGGCGATCTCCTCGGTGCGCCGAGTGGTGCGCCAAGAATTCTGAAAATCTCATGAGTTCTGGAAAAGTCGCTGAGAATGGTTCGGTGCGCCGAATCTCAAGGTGACATTTTCAGGTCACTGGAAGGGTCGCGGAGACTGACTTGGGTGCGCCGAGACTGGTTCGACGCGCCAAGACCTCACCGAAAATCATAAGTTTAATTCTTTGTTTGGCCTTCAACACTTAAGCTTAATTATGTTTGATTTGACCAGAAATGTTGATACTTGTGTTCTAAATTGATTTCTTATGCACTTCCTTCCTTATGAATTTTTAACAATGCTTCAAGGACATATGAATTGTAGACTATGGTTGTCATATATGAAGAATGGTGATATGAATCACATTTACTTAGTATTGCACCATGTACACTAGAAAGATGAATGCTTAGTTAATGTGCACCTCATAACTTGCACTGCATTGACTCTTGACCTTGATAAGGTCCATGAGTAATACCCTTCTTCCCGAGTTCCATATGCCGGATCTCGAGAGTTCGACAATAGAGTCATGATTTGAAAATAATGTTGAGTGAGGATGACTGGCAAGCTTGAGTTGAGGGATTAGCTACCCAACATACTCATTTTTTTCTTATGGACACTATTTTCCCAAGGATATTTCACATGTTGTAATCTTGGATGTATATTCAGAGAGAATCTCTGTTGATTATTAATGGGCATGATTTCTTGATGCATTGCCCATTGATGGGACCTTGGGATACCACCCGTGATCAAAAATAAATTGTGGGATTGCGCCTCCTAGGTTCAAAACCCTTAAAACTGTGTTGCGCACATAGAATATCATATTCTTGAGAATGGCCCTGTATGAGGGGGATGGTTCATGATGACATCTTGCTCAAGGATTGATGGATCATGGGGGAACACGTCACGTTAATAAATCTAACAGATTTGCACAGCATACTTGTTGTTTGTTTAGATCACCTTGGTGAACTGTATGAGATAGGAGTACAGCATGCACCGCATCAAGATTTGACCTCATGCATCCTTATTTTACTTCACTCTTGTTTCTCTTTACTATTATCAGTGAATATCATTGATTAGTGGCTTTGGTCCTATATCAATCTTAGACTATCTTGAGCTCTTCCACTTACTGGCTTTTATAGCTCACGCTTTCTAGCAACACCTTTCAGGTTCTATAGATTTGGTTACTCCGGATACTAAAGTGCAAGACAGAAATCCTGAAGAAGAAGAAGACTTTTACTTTGATTAATTGTGATGTCATAAGATGTTTTTGGATAATGATGGTTTTACTTTTTGAACGATCGTATTAAGGGAGATTTGATTTTAACTTACAACTATGTTTTGAATTGTTATCTTCCGCTGTTTAGTACATGAATCGATGTAATTGTTTGAAGTATTGTACACCTTTCATATATTCTTCTTGAATGCCCTATGACATTTAATTTCTTGGTGAAATATTAACTACCATTCTCGTGTATATGGGGGTGGGAGTCACGTCTCAAGTTATTAAGGGCTCCCAAGTGAACCCTTAGGTTTAGGATGTGACAAGTTGGTATCAGAGCCTTCGCTCTACGTTTTAATCAGATTTCCTTCAGTTTGAATGTGACTATGATTTAAAAGTTTTCAAGGTGCCTATATTTCATAAGCTTTCTGTTTGTTGGATGCTGAGTACTAACCATCTGGAATTCTTAACTTACAAGAAATTCGGATGTTACTAATTTCAATTTGAGGTACTTAACAATTTCAAATGGCAGGTAGAAGAGGTCGATGTGCAAGCATGAACCCACCTGTGGAGAACATTGCCGACAATCCGCAACTAGCCAACATATACCAAGCAATAGGTAATATGGCCAACATGATGCAACAACAGCAGGCTCAACTTTATAGCAATGTGCAGAGGAACATTACTGGTATTGAAAGCTTCAAGAAATTAGGACTGACCGTCTTCAAGGGAACCACATATCCTGCTAAAGCTTAAGCCTGGATCGACTCGATAGAGCACATATTTGAGGTCATTGATAAGTCATGAATTATTACATATTAAACCCTTGATCACATGACTTATTTGGCATTTTCTTATATTAAACTCTTCATTATATGTAGAATTTGCCAATTCTTCCTTACCATTGCATTTTATTTTAAATGTCTCATTTATACCTAATTTATTGATGTAGAGACAGTTTTGGAGACAAACTCTAGTCGAGAGAATTCAGACCAAGATCGGGTCAGATCAAGTCCAAAAAGAATAAAATCAGAAAGAAAGATTTTGGGCCAAACCGACCAAGGCCAGCCGACCCAGACCCACCAACCAACCCGGTTCAGCCGAGCACCAAGGAGACCCCAGCAGAACTTTTTCCAAGGGCAGCAACAGTTTGTGCCGAAGCCGCACTGCCCTCAAAATCCTAGGCTTGTACAACAAGTGCAACCATTCAAGGGGACCAAGAATGAACCTCCACAGCAGCAACTACAACAACAACCTCAGTTGGGCAAGGTCTACGCCTTAGAACCACAATAGAATGAAGTCATGGAAGGTACATACGCCTCTATCATATCTCAGTAAAGGTCTTATTTGATACTGGAGCATCTCACTCATTCATAGCTCAATCACTTGCACTTTGTTTGGGTTTACACATGAAGGACCTGGAAAGGAGCCTTGTAGTGGAGAATCCAGTAGGAGGCACAACACAATTGGATAAAGTATGTGAGTCTTGTTTGGTCATGATAGGCAAGTCCACACTACCTATTAATCGTAGTGTACTTAGTATGCATGAGTTTGATGTGATTTTGGAAATGGACTGGCTAGTCGCATAACACGTACAGATAGATTGTCATAAGCGAGTAATTTCATTTCTGTCTTTGGAAGGTAAGTTAGTGGAAGTGGTTGGATCAAGATCTGGAGTGCCCAACCTCTTAGCTTGTTTGGATTTATGGTCTATCGAGGAGAAGAGAGAGTGGGAAGGTATCCAACAGTGAGTCAATTTGGAAGGATATTCCAAGATATACTTGGACTACCTCCCAAGTGAGAAGTGGAATTCTGTATTGAGTTAACAGCAATAGCAACACCTATTTTACTACCAACGTACTGCATGGCACCCACATAACTGACGGAGTTGAGGAAACAGTTGTATGAGTTGCTGCCCTTACAATTCATTCAGCCCAGTTCATCACCTTGGGTAGCACCTGTTCTTTTTGTAAATAAGAAGGATGGATCTCTTAGATTATGCATTGACTACCGCAAGTTGAATCAAGTACCCGTTGCCTCGCATTGAAGACTTGTTTGATCAGTTGAAAGGGGTTTGTACTTCTCAGATCCGGGTATCATCAGTTATTGATCAAGGAAGAGGACATACCGAATACGACTTTCCGGACAAGATATGGACATTTTGAGTTTGTAGTTATGCCTTTTGGGCTGACTAATGCATCGGCAGCATTTATGGACATGATGCAGAGAATTTTCAGACCTTACTTGGATAAATTCATGGTAGTATTCGTCGACGACATCTTAGTATACTCCAAAACTAAGGAAGAACACGAAGATCACCTCAACATCACTTTACAGACTTTGGCAGATCATTAACTATAAGTTAAGTTCTCAAAATGCGAGTTCTGGAGAGAAGAAATCAAGTTCCTAAGACACGTGGTGTCTAAGGAACGTATCACAGTGGACCCGAGCAAGGTCGAAGCAGTGTCAAGTTGGGAACAGGCCAAGAATGTTACAGAGATCCTCAGTTTCCTTGGATTAGCAGGGTGTTACCGTTGATTCATAGAAGGGTTCTCAAGCATTGCGACACCGTTGACTAAACTCACGAGGAAAGATGTGCGGATCATTTGGGATGACGCTTGCCAGAAAGCTTTTTCAAATCTCAAGGAAAGGCTAACTACAACACCGATGTTGACCATTCTTGTTAACGGCATAGAGTTCGTGGTTTATACTGATGCTTCATTATCTGGACTTGGATGCGTGTTGATGCAAGAAGGCAAGGTTGTAGCCTTCGCTTCAAGACAACTGAAGACTCATAAGAAGAATTACCCCACACATGATCTGGAGCTTGCAACAATTGTCTTTGCATTGAAGATTTGGTGACACTATCTCGTTGGCGAAACCTTTGAAGTAATTTCGGATCACAAGAGCCTAAGTACTTGTTCTCCCAGAAAGACTTGAACATGCATCAGAGGAGATGGGTGGAACTTATTAACGACTGTAACTTTTCACTGCAGTATCATCCGGGCAAGGCTAACGTAGTGGCAGACGTGCTCAGCCGTAATCCTCGAAGTGTAGTGGCACATATGCTCGTTTAAGAATAGAAACTGTATGAAGCACTTGCGGATTTCAACTTTGTAGCTCGTAGAGTGGATCAGGGAGTGAAGTTATGTAATATTCTTCCTAAGCCATCACTTAAAGCCAGAATCATTGAACTTCAAGAGACAGAAGCATTGGATGCAAGACTTGGCCAAGGACACAGAACGAACGGAATGGACCAAGGAAGAAGATGGAAGTGTCAGATTCAATGGGAGGCTTTGTGTGCCACACGACGAAGAATTAAAGAGGGAGATATTGGAAGAAGCTCACCGATCTCGGTACTCCATTCACCCCGGCAGAACAAAGATGTACAATGATCTTCAACGCAATTATTGGTGGAGACGAATGAAGGTCGAAATTGAGGAGTTCGAGACTAAATGCGTGAAATGTCAACAAGTGAAGGCGAAACACCAGAAGCCAAAGGGAACAGTTCAACCTCTACCCATCGGAGAGTGGAAATGGGAACACATATCGATGGACTTCCATCCCAAGATTGCCTAAGACTCGCAACAATCATGATATGATTTGGGTAATCGTGGATCGATTGACCAAGACAGCGCACTTCATACCGGCGAGGACCACCATGAATACTGATGTATTGGCAAAGTGATACATAGGATAGATCATTCGACTACACGGCGTCCCCGTTACGATTGTATCAGATCACGGCTCTTAATTCACCTTAAGATTTTGGAAGAGTTTGCATAAAGCCTTGGGGACACAACTCAATTTCAGCACCACTTTCCATCCACAAACCGACGGTCAGACAGAAGAATTAACAAAGTACTTGAAGACCTCTTGAGATCGTGCATTCTGGATTTCCAGGGAAGTTGGGAGGATCATTTAGCGTCGATAAAGTTCTCCTACAACAACAGCTACCAAGCTAGCATGGGTATGGCCCCGTTCGAAGCACTATATGGAAGACCCTGTCGATCACCCTTGTGCTGGAACGAGGAGAATGTACATGTTCCCTAAGGACCGGAGATTGTGGCAGAAACGACGAAAAAGTTCAGACTCATCAGAGATCGACTTGCTACAGCTCCACACCGACAGAAGAAGTATGCAGACTTGAGAAGGATGAAGTTTGAGTTTATGGAGGGTGATTGGGTATTCCTTAAGGTCTCACCTACCAAAGGAGTGTTCAGATTCGGCAAGAAAGGTAAGCTCGCACCAAAGTACATCGAACCCTTCGAGATATCTGAAAGAATAGGAGAAGTAGCTTATAGAGTACTACTACCGTCTAGTCTGGACCTAGTACACGATGTGATTCACGTCTCCATGTTGAAGAAATACCATCCGGACCCTGCAATTGTAATCGACTGACAAACTGTGACGATCAAGGAGAATGCAACATACGAAGAATACCCAGTGGAGATCCTGGACCGAAAGGATCATGTACTAAGGAACAAAGTTATATCGAAGGTAAAGGCCTTGTGGAATAATCACGGAGTAGCTGAAGCAACTTGGGATCTCGAAGCCGATATGCAAGACAAGTATCCTCAGCTTTTCTCTTAAGGTAATCGAATTTCGAGGATGAAATTTCCTTAAGAAGGGTAGACTGTAATGACTTAAATTATTTTAGTGATCTATGTTCAATTTACTAGGGATTAGGAATTTTAATTTTGTTTTCTTTGGTTAACCTCAGGGTTAACTTGAGCCTTGCGATCGGTTGTGATGCGCCTTATAGACCTAGGCGCTACACACCATAGCATGGCCTATTTAATTTGGATGTGTGGTGAGGATCTCTTTGATCCTTTAAATTGTGATGTGTGGTCTTGATCTGTTTGATGCTTTGTTATTTGATTTGGGTGGCTTAGATTTGGGGAGACATGGTCGTTGGTGGAGGGGTATACCTACTCCCACCCATGTTTAGATCCAAGGGTTAGATCCTTGGTGGTTGGGATTAAGGGTTAGATCCTTGACCATAGATCAAAATATCGTATCGTATCGCGCGTATCGCGCGATACGTATCGTGTATCGACCAGGTCGATACGAT
>JAUPMG010165782.1:0-10702 GCA_031762675.1 Pachysandra terminalis | reverse complement strand
CTACAGATAATAAGAGATATAATCACAATTTTCACAGGAGTTAATCAAATCAAGATCATAGCATAATCTAATTTCATCCTTATCATTCAAGTCATGATACAATCATTAAAATCTCAAAAGTTCAAAGTATTACAACACCCTCGATCAATTCCATATTGAAAGTAGGCAGTTTATACAATTTATTGCACCAAATCTCATATAAGCATTTCACACACAAACCAATTGCACACACACACTCATATTGAAACTAGACAGTTTATACAATTTATTGCACAAAATCTCATATAAGCATTTCGCACACGAACCAATTGCGCACACACACTCCATATGGCTTCATGGGGCATCCCATGAAGTTTCATACAAATCAGGGTTCGGCAGGTTCTCAGCAGCTGTCGAGCTTCTTGCCGAAGCCTCTCGGCAGCATGCCTCGGTAGCTGCTGAGGCTGAATAGCAATTCGTGCCCAAAATTTGATTTTCACTCTTGGTATTCGTGCCAACACTTCCAAACACTCAAATTTGATATTTTTACACCTTAAAATCATCATTTGTACTAAAACAAACTAACATATCATAACCAAAACCTAACCTTCATACAAGATTAACATGATAATTCACCAACTTTTCAAACATTCAAATTCATAAATCTCATAATTCAATTATCATGAAAAATCATAGATCACATGCTAATTTCAACCACACACAACCCATGATCCTATATACATTATTCTATAGCTTCATTACATACTATGAACATGCCTACTATAGAACTATGGAAATTCCTACCTCTCACGGTTGAATTCTTCTGAACCTTGTTCACCCAGATTTATTAGGAAGAATCATCATTTTGCTTCTTCTTCTTTTTTTTCTTCTCCTTCTTACTCCGAATTTTCTGGAATTCTTCTTCCATCCGTTCTTTCCTCTCTTTTTTTTTTTTTTCTTTTGATTCTTTCTTTTAAAGAAAACTGTCGTTAACTTCCCACCTGCACTACACGTATGGGTGGTTATGTTAGTGGGGACTTTCCCTCCTTACTAATCAAAATTCAAAATAAGTAAAAATGTCTAAAATGCCTCACCCCCATTTCTATGGGCCAAACGACCAGCCCACAGTCCATGGTCCATCAAACTTTGAGATCCAAGCCCAAATCTACTAAATTCATGAAATTACATAAGTTACCCACAAATTTAACTAAGTTACAGTTTAATCATATTCAACCAATGTCTTTACAATTAACTCCTAAGGCTTATTTAAATGATTAAATAGGTTTTAACCATTGAATTAGAAGTGTGGGTCAGGGTCACTACAAGATCTTACAACTATCATACCAATTTTTGTACATGCTTTCAATCACAACCCAAAAATTTGATTAAAGACATCATACACTTATTAGCATCTCATGATCTTTCAACCCTATGATGAGGGGAAGAGGGAGAACCAAGGAAACTTACTTATTAAGCTTTCTCTGTAGAAATTCTCAGCAACACAAGATGACCCAGTGTCTCCTTCTAATACCAACTTCTCCTCCTCCTTTCTCTTCTCTTCTTTCTCTATAGCAAAACCAATCTCAATTCTTTTTTCTCTCATGGTCGTATACATCCAAAGTAAACAATAAGGTAGTTATGAAAATCTTTCCATAACCCACGTATCCTAGTTGAAAAGAGGTTGAGAGAATTAAGCAACTCTCCATCTATCCAAAACAGTTACACCAATTCAAATTCGAATAAGAAAAGTCCAAACTAACCTCACTAAGTCACATGGCCCACACAACCAAATCTAGCCCAATAACTCCACACGTTCCGTTGGGCTCAAGGCCCTAATTTCCTAAAATAATGGAAATTATATAAGTGACCCCATATGTCTCATCTTAACACAATGGTCCTCATAGTTGATGTAATTATAATTAAATCCCTTGTATTAGTAAGTTAGACCTACAACTTACTATGAGAGATTATTATTAATTATAATTAAATTATATTAATTATCATTAAAGGCAAGGGTCACTACAACATGTCCAAAAGAAGACTCTAAAACAAGTCCAAAACCAAATTCAAATAATTAGACTTATAAGGCCCAAAAACACAACTTAAGGATCACAAAAAGCCCAAGGACAAGTTCAGATGTTGAATCAAAAATCCAACATGATCTAGCCAGTCTTGAGTACATGATTAAAAGAAGATCTTCCTTGAGAAAAACTCGTTTTATCATAGTAACCGGAAAAAAGTCTACTATTAATCTTTCAATCTTATATCAATAACTTTACATTCACTGAAGTATACAAACTTTGATCATCGTTTTTCCTCGAGAAAATATTAAAAGAAAAAGAGTAAAACATGACAAGCGGTTGTTGAGAGCTGTACAATTTTACAGTACTGGATAAAGAATGACATGGATAAAATGGAAGTTGATGTGCACCAAGGATACTTCCTTACTTGTAATTTAGTCGAAGGCAGGACAACCATCTACAACCACCCCTTTGGCGGTTGGGCAAGAGACCAATGGGCATCCATCCAAGTCGCTTCCCCACCAATTGAGGCTAACATGCTGCATTCCCAAGCACAGATACAACACCACTCCCATGAAAGCTAATCCTGCATCTAGAGCCCCGGAGAGCACATAGTTGTGGCGTCTCCACCAGTCACGGTGGTACCTATAAGCGACGAAGCCGGAGATGAACCCAATAATGATCCAACTAGTATAGTTGACAGCAGTAGCTGGGGGCATGTTTACAGTTGCACCCAGCAACACAGGCATGGTAATAAGTCTGATCCATTGTTTTTCTGGAAAAGCCTTGTGTGCAAGCCAGACTAGGAGAGGAGCAATAGCCCCAACTAAGAAAAACCAGTTGATGGCTGAGTAGTGGCCAAGATTTCCAAAGATTCTACGTGGACCGATTAGTCCCCAGATGACCGAGGCATCGTAGAACACATGGTCACCCGGACATGTCCATGGGCTTCCGGCTGGTAGTGCAGCAGTGTCGCAGATATCCGGGATAGTATCCATTAGCCACCATGCTGTTCCCAAGTGCACAAATGCTGCTATGAGAGTACCTACGACCTGAGCCATGAACATTGTTCTGGGAGGAATCTTCATGTAATGACCAAGCTTGAAGTCTTGCAGGAAAATAATCCCCTGTTTCATACTGATGTACCCATATACCTTAAAGCATATGTTAGCCACAGGGCGCCCTGGATATAGATACCCAATGATGTACTCCGTAAACACATTTAAAGCCGGTGTCTGTTCACAAATGAGAGATCAACCAAGTTGGTATAGCTAGAACAATTACATTAATTATAAAGGAAAAACAATTATGAAAATTCTAAATCCTAAATTCAGTTTCAAATTTAAAGTATTTGATATGGGTTAATCCAGTTGGCCCACTTGGATGGGCCGACCTGGATCCGCTTTATAGGATGTCCATACTAGACATGTACACCTGGTGTGTATGTGAGACTCTCCTATTCTTTAGGGGATTTAGTCAACGTAGGAGTGGAGTTGAGTCTTCTATATTAAGATCAAGACTCCTCCTAGCTCCCAATTTGAGATCCTACGTGAGATCCATTATAGAGACATTCTCTCTCTCTCTCTCTCTCTTCTCCTAGATATCTGGTTGCTTCAAGGGTTTCATACTACAGCCCTTGGTCAACTGAGTGTGGGGCATCATTATGTGGTTCTAGTAATCATACATATACCGATGTGGGAAAACATCTGATTCGATAGAGATCTTCAGATGCAAATCTAGGTTCGTATATAGATTATAGAGAGGTACGTGATCCGGTTCGTCATTATTCTTCAGTTGTAAAAGTTATGAATGAGCATGAAATAGTACCTGGTTTGTTGTGGCAGTGATGACTCCAACTGGAAGAGTGAAGAAAATTGCAAGGGCACATGCTAGAAATACGCCCCACCAGGGCAATTGTAGTTGATCATTGTAATACTGACAGGTGAAGATTGTTATTGCAACGTTCGCCGCCAGAATGCACATGAACCACCATTCAGGCACTTGCTTGTATTTGCTCATTAGCCTTGTGTGTATGTCCATCCTTTTCTCTTTGAAAGCCGATTTGCTTAGTTGCAGTATTTCTCTTCAACCATTTAAAAGTATAATTTTGTTGAGCCATACAGTAAAATATCATCAAAAAATAAAAAGTAGAACTAGTTACCTTCCATGGAAGAGAATAACATGGACAACAGTAGCTGTGAGGCAGGCAAAACCAACACCGTAAGTCATGGCAAAGAAGATACTGAGATAGAGAGGTCCCTCGCGTTCATATGCCTTGATGTCAATGTGGAATTTTGAGTCGATGATGGTTGAGATATTATATTTTTGGCCTGTAGATGTGAACAAGCCGTCGGAGAATATGGGGAAGGTCTTGGCATGGTAGATATCAAGCCAGTAGGCGATCGGAGTTATGACATACATCACAAGGAAGAAGCCGACGGCAATGTTGGCAGTAGCAAACCATGGACTGGCAAGTGGGCTCCCAAGGTAAGAGGATATGCTAGACCAGTCAAATCCGATGGCTCCGAGCCCAAGGCCACGGAGTCCTGAACCTAGTTGTTGGGCTAGAATAGAGGTTGGGAATATCCAACAGATCCAGGAAAGGGAGGTTAGCATTGGGAAGAGGTAACCTGGAAAGACATAGTAAGCAAAGCTGCAGATGAAAGCTATTAGGAAGAACTGGGTGCGTGAAAGTCCACCCTTTGGCCTCTTGTCTTTCTCGTTAAGTGCCCTGAAATTTTCAGAAAGCATAGATAACAATGCTATTAAAGGGATGTTTGTATGCAGTAACTGAAGAGATATTTCCTAGAATTAGCAAATGCTGCTTGATCTAAACTGAAAGGGGTAAACCTGATTTTCTCATTGATACAAGGCAAGAGCAAATTATGAAAATATCTCTTAAGATTTGAGGAGCCCACGTCTCTTGCCCTCTACAAAGGGGGCATATAGGTGTGGCAACGAGCCGGGCTAGGTCAGCTTCGGGCTTGGCCATAATCTATACATAAGTGAAATTATGGAGGCCCGAGTCCAGCCCGGCCGGAGCTTCGAGCTTAATAATGTTTGCCCAAGCCCGTCCATAGTTCCATTTGTCAAATCCGCCCATGGTGCGACTTGGGTTATTATTTATTAGTGGGGCAAAATTATTATTAATATGACTGGGATTCAAACCCAGGTCTCCACAATAACATAAAACTCTCATCACTAAGCTACAACAACAGACGATGTTGAGTTCAAGTGAGTTTTATATTAATGATCAATGTTCAAATTCTTACGGTGGGCTAGGTCAAGCTAATCTAACATAAACTCAAGCTCAGTCCGAAAAAGCAATTGGGCCTTAAATTTTGGCTCAGCCTACAGACTACAAACCTTGGCCAAGCTCGCCCAAACATAGGGCTGGGTTGATCGGGGCGAAAGGGTCACCCAGTCATTGCCACCCCTAAGGGCATAGGTTGCGATAATTTCGACTCTTAAATAGTGAATCTTGATCATTTAGAGCTTGCCACTAGGCCTGTAAACGGATTGGATTCGAAATGGATTATGCAGAATCCGAATCCAATCCCTTAAGAAATCTACTAGATCCGAATTTGAACCCGAATCTGACAGATATTCATAAACTCTATTCGAATTTGATTATGATCCGAAATCCAATTCGATTCGAATCCGACTGATCTTCATATACTCTATTCGAATTCGAATTCGATTATGATCCGAAATCCGATTCGATCCGAATATCCCAAAATCCAAGTCTATAAGAGAAGAATGCTGGAAACTAGTTTTTTTTTTTTTTTTTTGCACAAGGTACTGTTAGTACGTATCACGAGTAATGATACCATGTAGCTACAATATATAAAAGTAATGTATGTGATTAAATGGATAAATTGTTATGTGAGATACTATTTATAGATAATTATAATATGTGACACACTATACAAAAAAGAATACATCAATTTTAATTATATAATCAAATCGGATTTATATAAATTCATATTCGATTCGATTATAATCGGATTTTTCGGATTTGGATCTTAATCGAATTTTGAGGCGAAAATATCTTACCGAATTTGCTATAATCGAATCAAATTCAGATCGGATTCGGGTATGATCCGATCCATTGATAGGCCGCCTTGCCACCTAACTATCACAAGTGTATAAGAATCCTTCAGAGTCCTTAAGCAGAGAGAGAGACTGTAGGCTCTACCTAGTCTTAGGCTGCGTTTGGCCCGGCTATGCTTTTGGATAGCAATCATTGGATAAGTTGCTCAACAGCAACAATAAATCGCTTACTTTGAAGAAAATAGCTTTGGTAAATACATTTATTTAAGTGCTTATAAAAGTTTAGGGGTAAAATAGGTATTATAAAAATATTATTAAAGCTTGAAAATAACATTTATGTAAGTGCTTATAAAAGTTTAAGGGTAAAATTGGTATTATGAAAATATTACTAAAGTTTAGAAATAGCTTCACGCATAAGTGATAAGAGAAACTGTTCTTTGTAACTTCTCCTTATGGGTAGCCATCCTCTACTACTTATGGGTAAGCACTTTACCCATTAGGTGTAACCAAACACACTTTTAATTTAAAAAAAAAATCTTTTAGGGCAAGTTTGGTATTGCTTCTTGGAAGGAGAAGCGATTCTTTTAGAATTGATTCTTATAAAGTGCTTCATAAGAACTGTTTTAGCAGAATAAAAGATGTTTAGTAAACACCTATTGAAAAAGTGCTTCCAAGTTAAATTTGTGAGAAGCTTGTATAGAGTAGGAAATCTATATTCAGTAGGAATTTTAAAAGTTTTAAAGGGGCATATAATACCCTAAGATTTATTTCATTAAAACCTCAAATTGATTTCTAAAAATGTGATTTTAGAAGCAGAAAATAATAACTTCAAAAAAATCAACATTTGGATGAAGTGATTCTTGTGGAATCGCTTTTCACTTGAGTTTACCAAACACTTATTTATTTATTTGAAGTGTTTTTGGGATCAAAAATCGCTTCTAATAAGTTATAAACTGAAATAAACAATACAAAATATGCTCTTAATAAGTTATAAGCTGAAATAAACACTTATACAAACCGATCAAATACACCCTTAATTTCTGTTGACCGGTTATTTTCCAAGTCTATATCAGATCCAACGTCACTATTTAGACTTTTTTTTTTCTTTTTTTTAATGCGTCAGCACTATTTAGACACCGTTCATTATTTTTGGGTAAAGACACCGTTCATCTAATGACTCCCCATACACTGGAGATGAGATTCTAATACCAAATCCGACCGACCTCATTTATCATCATTACTTTATATCCCGACAAATAAAAAGGAGGATGCCATCAGACTAATGAGATCATGAAGATTTCTTGACCGGTCACGTAAGGACAGGGATGACATCAGTCACAAGAACGCTGAACGGGTGCGAAAGCGAAAGCAGGAGCGAAATATCAAACTTAAAAATAACTTGCGGTTTAAACCGTTTATATATATATATATATATATAAAGTATTTTATGTACAAATATAGTCATATTTATTAATTTAATTTTTTTTTAAATAAAACTCACTTGTTTTTGTATATTTTTTTAAAAATCTCTAAAACAACAAAAATGTTAATTCTTTTAAAAATTTTAACTCCTAAATATTTTTAAAATATCCTAACTTATCTCGTGTTATCATTTACCTCTAAACTTTAATCCCTAATTATTTTAAAAATATCCTAAATTATTTTGTTTTTAAGCTTTAAAAATATCAAAACTTATCCCATTTTTCAAACTTTAACTCCTAATTATTTTAAAAATATCTTACATTATCTCATTTTAAGTTTTAAAAATATAAAAACTCATCCCGTTTTATGCATTTACCCAATCTACGGATTAACTTTTCAAATCCGCAAATTAGTGACGTTCCTACGCTCAGAACATCACCTTACATATGCGGATTGTGTGACTTGGGAGATGCCAAAGGGGCGGGTTTTGACAAACCCTCTAATCCGCATCTAAAGGAGCCCCTTAATACCAAACCCACTCTTAACAATGGTAGCAGAGTGAGTTCGACTCAGTAACCAAACCCTAACTCAACTTATGGGTTATCAAACCCTAACCATTATGGGTGGGGCGGAGGAAGTTCGATCCAGTTATAAGGTTTTTTAAAAAATAAATACATTTTTAAAGTTAAATCTTTAATTTTTGAAACATATTTACTTATAAAATATATATTTATACATGAAATATAGGTGAATGATAACGCGGTAGGGCAGGTTGGACCCGGTTATTTTTTAAACATATGTTCTTATAAAATATATGTTTATACATGAAATATATAGGTTATTGATAACGGGACAGAGCATATTCGACCCTGTTATAAGGTTTTTTAAAAATAAATATCTTTTTTTAGTTAAATTACGTATAAAAAATAATACGGGTTGAGCGAAATCCTAACTGGACCCTAACCCAACCAAACCTACCAATAGGGATGAGACGGGGCGGGTTACCCGTTTAGCCCGCCCCATTCCATCCTTCACAGACCAAAGACTGCTAAAGATATGGTCAATCGACACACTACGTTACAATACAATCCGATGTCAACAACCGTTAGATCCATCAGTCCACGTTAATCACTGGAATGCCACATTACCTGAACAGCGAGACCTGAACAAGGTTTTGCGGCCACCACATAGCCGCAGGCTCCACCAAGTAGCGCCGAAACATGCCAGCCCACCCGAACCCTAACACCTAACCATTTTTCAAAAAAAAAAAAAAAAACTTTTTTCACCCAAAAAAAAAAAATTACTTTTGACTAAAATTTCCAGATCTTGTGCTGGAATCAGAAAAGAGAGAGAAAAAGAGATGGTTGCCTCGCTGACCTGTGTGGTGATAACAACGAGTAAGGACACAACGAAGGTGATATTCTTCTTGTAGAACAACTTAACGGCGCTAACGATGTGAATGGCGTAAACGTTGCCGGCGCCGGAGTTAGCGAAGATTGTGATCAATACATGTTCCTTGATGTTGAAAGGTCCTGGATTGAGTGTGAATTCGCACTTTGTGTTTTTGAAGAAAACCCGATCGATTATGGTTGCAGCCATCAGGTGTCCAAGCGGCATCACAGCGATCTGTGCGGATATGGAGGTGATCGATAAGGGCTCTTTACGGAACCAGAAGAATTGGTTCAAGAAGGAGAGAAGGACGCAAGCTAGGGTTCCGAGAATCCACATCCGGAAGGTTAAAACTGGGAGGGTAGGGCCATCGGTGATCGGCACCGTCAGTGCTACTGCTCGATCGGAGAGTTGTCGGATGCCGAAGAGGAGGCGGAGACATCTCCTACGATCTCGTCCTTCTTCAGAACTGCACATTTGAGAAATCAAAAAAAGTTTGCTTTACTGTGAGAGTTCAACAAAGAAGATGAAGAAAGAAGAAGAACAAGGCTTACTGAGAGGAGATTTGATTTCGTCATGACTAGCTTCCATCTCTCTCTCTCTCTTATCTGGATCTGAGGAGTTCTTGAATCGGAGACAAGACCCAGTAGCCCATAAAGCGAAGATTAATGATATAAAGGCCCGCAACATTTGCTAGATTTGACCATCAAGCCCAGATGCTGTCCTGAGTCCAGGTTGGATGTTCGCCATTACATTATAATTCAACCTACTGATAGGCACGTATGCACGATTCCTGTTCGAGTAAAATAACTATCCATTATAATTCAAAGCTTTTGATTCGTAAAGCCGTTGTTGTATCTGTACCAGTTTTCCGGCCATATGCAGTTGGGTATCCATTTAAAAGTTTTAATGATTTATAATTATTTATTATTTGTATGTATTTTAAAACATCTTTTTTTATTTTTTATTTTTTTAAAGGATTCAGTTTATTAAATGTTTTTATAATATTTATTATAATTTAATATATTAAATAATGTTATATTTTATTTAAAATTAAAATTAAAATAATTACTTAATTAAAAAATAAATGAGTTAGATGAGTTCAACCCGTTTATCAACGAGTTAGATTCGGATAAACGGGTCGAAACTGAACCAACTCGTTTAAGTTTAAACCTTTTATGACTCGGGGAAGCAGTTACAAACTTGTATCCTCTGAGAGACGAGTGACAGATCGAGGTGTGTCGTCCTAACACTTATCACAAGCGCAGAAAGAGAGAGGAGGAGGAGGAGGAGGATGGTTAAATTATGGAGGAGCAGGACCAGGAGTGAAGAGACCGTGAACTAAAGTAACGATCCAGACAACAATGCCTCGAGATTTCTCGCCTTTTACTCGGTCACGATGCTTTTTTTTCTTTCTCGTCGCCTCCATTATTATTCTTTTGTCATTTACGATCATCTCTCACCAGGTACGTCTCCATCTCTACTTCTTTCTTTCAATTCTTTCTGTTAAATCTGGCTTTGATTTGCTGTGTAGATTGAAGTACATTTGATTTTTTATTTTTTTTTGAGTGTTTGTGTAATGGAAAGTATGGAATTATTCCCATAGGGAGGTTGTTGCCCAGCATTTGATTTATTCCTGACGTTTTTGTTTTCTTCAATGGGAGTGGAATTCCTTTTCCCAATATGGGTTTAGATTTGCTAGGGATCTAATTGTTACCTTGAATTTCGAGTTTAAATTCATCAAATCTTTAATGCTTATGAAAAATCCTTGAAGGCTTTCTTTTCTTAAATCTTCACTTTGACATTTGTGAGAGCTTCTTGTTCAAATTGAAGCTGTA
>JAUPMG010165771.1:0-10702 GCA_031762675.1 Pachysandra terminalis | reverse complement strand
CAATTAAAATAAATAAAAGAAAACCCTTAATTGTACTTTTGAGCGGTTCAGACTGCTTAACTTTTCAGGATATTACACATACAAATTGATCATCAAACACATGAGAACAATCAAGAACGTGATTATGTTTGCATTGAATTCATAAAGGAACTATAAAGTAAGATTTAACTTACTTGATCTGATCTTATAGATTCAGATATCACCAGTCTTCTTTTCTTCCCCTCTTCCTTCTTCTTCTTCCTTTGATCTCTCCCTTTGGCACTGCAACAATGGATCTAGGGTTTAGTTTTAGATCTGGACGTCTATCTCCTCTCTTTCTCTTTTCTCTCTCTCAATCTCTCCAGATTCAATCCAACGATTTCTCTTTAGATGGGAAGGGAAGGATATTTATCACTTTCCTTCTTCATGCCTCAAACCAATCCAACTCTAATCCCACTTAGCCTTGTACGTGAAGAATTAGAATTCAACTTCTAAAATAACTAATAATACCCCCATTTAGATAATAATTACACTAGGAACCCCAAAATAATAACTTTAATTATACAAATAACCCTTATACCAATATAACCTGAAATTTATATAGTTAGATGCAAATAAAATACCTTATAATAAATTATATGCTAAGGAACCTTTCTAATAGAGGATTTCGGCCACTACAATAAACATATATAATGAATATTTATCCCTACTTCTGAACCTATGGGTGTATGATCACTAGACCATTATCCCATGGGTACCTAACAAATATAATTACATCTTAGGAGTTAATATTATTCACACACATAATATAGTATTCACACATCACACTTATAACTCAAGGGGACATCACCCTCATAAATCATGATATTGGCTTAAGAACTAGCATGGAAGTAATACATATAAGTGAAAGGTAAAAATTCATCATAGAAACAATGTCAACAATGATACCATAATTGGGTCATGTTATTAATGATATGGAACTCCCTTCCCACTATGCAAGTGTTCTAGGATAAATTTAGGGCTTAGGCAGACCTTAGGTAAGGGTGTGGGTATGCCTAACTTTGCAATGTTGCTTCAGATACTTCTAAATTCTTCCACATTGTGTTACTGATTATATTGGACATGTCTACAACATTCATGGCCTATTTGGTATGTTCGGCACACCCTTCAATAGGGGTGTCAGCGTACATGTAAATTCAAATGTGTGCTACGTATGGGTCTCATTTTACCTAATTAGATTGGAACTTAAATTATCTTCCCTAAGGCTGACCTTCTACATAACCTTCAGTATGCCCTAGGGTCTGTCGAAGTTACACTGGTCATATGCCTATTGGATTTCGGTGGATCCTTGGTATACCAAAAATGTCTCGGCAGACCAACTCGAGGAACACCTGTGGTCTAATTACATTCGTTTAGGGGTTCAGTATACCGAAGAACTTTTGGTAAACGAACCCGGGAACCTACTGTGTTACATGCTACCTTCGATAGACCCGTCGGCATACCGATGGTTTTGCCGAAGCTGAGATTTTATCTCTACGAAGGCAGTAAAATATTTCATGGTTTGTTTAAGGTCTTTTACACCTTCGTATCTGGTTTAAAACTTCTTATCTCTTCCTTTTCTAACATATCTCATAAATTCTAGGAAAAAGCCCTAATTCTGTCACTACAGATCTTCCTTTTATGTTCCACCGATTTTATCATATTTCTCTGGTTATTAGTATTTTTTATATAGAATACATGGGGAAAGAGACATAAATCATTCATCAAAAAATCCACCATGTTAGAATATAGGTTTAGACCTAAATACCAAGAAAATTGAAGGAAAACTCACATGTATACTGCATAATCCTATTGTTGGTTCTACCTTCACCACCTGGACTGGTTTAGATCTCCTTTCAGCTGCTCCACGGATTTCTCACAAAATTATATGGTTTCTAATTCATTAACGAGTATTTATGCATATTAAACTATTAGGTTAATTCCTAATCCTAGTCATTGGTACAACCGAACCTATTCTTACTAGCTTGGGTTTAATTAATGTATGATGGGTTCAACATAGCCCTAGTGTAATTCGACACTGACTAAATTAAAAGTGTTTTAAACTATGACTTAGATTATAGCCCGATTAGATTACCATCCTATCCTTATTATTAAAATAATTTCCTACTTCTGATTTTCGAGATCTTACAGTCGGAAACCCCCTTAACGAGCCCTCATCTATGAAGGTGGTCTCCTCTCCGACGAACTCCTGCAAATTTCATACACATAATTAGACAATTACTTAATCAATTATTCATAAATTCTTTGTGCCATGTGAAGTCCGATTCTCAATTTGGCCATCTCATTCCATGTGGGTGATTCATTCATACAAATATTGGGAATTTCGGGAGGCCTTGTCACATCCAAACTCCAAGGTGTACTCCATGAATCCATGGATAGTCTCCCAAAGCCCTAGAATGGAACTCTCACCCCTTCTCTACACACTCCTAAGAGGTGGCAAACCCAAATATCAAAATTAACAATCACACATAATAATAGCATCAGCAGAAGTAATCATATTAAAAATTTCTGAGAAATAGTATAGTCAACATTCAACTATTAAACTAGACTAGTGAAAGAATAATTATAGTCTCAACATCATAACTAGTTCAAACTTTCAATGTTCAATAAAACCCATCAAGTAATATAATGTTCATATCATAATCTAAAATTCTTTGACTTCTCATCCTCATCTTCTTGTTCCATCACCCAAGCTCTCTCACCTCATGGCCGATCCACTTGAAATTTAGGAGCCCAAAAGGCTTGAGCTACAAGCTCAGCAAGTACATTGTACTAACATGTTGGATCATGAATAATGGTTCCCATGGATTCATATTATGCCATGATATATGCATTGGTTTATTAATGTTATGCAATTTCATGAACAGTTAAGCTACCATCCTAAGCAATGGTCAGTTCAAACAAATGAAATGCAAATGAATGTTGTCACAACTATGACCCCTGGATATCCATGTTAGATCCCTACTGAGGCCACCGATGCATCTTATCGATCATATGTATCAATTCTGGCTAAGTCCATTAGTAGATTCTCTGTGTACGGCCCAGTTTTAGGGCCTTTAAACCCATAGGATTCTCTTGTCCCACCGTCATTTTTGATTTAAGGTCCGTAACCAAGGCAATCTTTTAGCCCTCATGGAACAAACCAGTTCACAAATATCTAACAGATTACTCTCACCACATATGAATGTATACACACAAATCTGAGTTATATAAACATAAGTGTTCAATACATCCCTCATATATACACCCTAGTCCAGGCTATATATGAGTATTAATCTGAGACAAGGGGTAGTTAATCCCTCTCTCAAAGTCATCTTAACTTAAATCCCATCCTTTCCGGACTTCCGAGATCATCACTCTTTGGCACTCTTCATTGACCCCAAGTATCCTCACATCATCCCTTTGGTTCACATCACACGGAAACCAAAGTGTCGTCGTATCACTAGGTCACCCTTCGGGCCTCAAATGCATGAATGTCCCATTATATGCATGCCCTCTACAAATGAGTTACATGGAATGCGTAAACATGTATATCTCACATAAGATGAAGTGATAAATTATAACTTGCATTTAAACAAATGTATCACATGTCATTCAATCTGAAGAATTCTAACATGTTCACATAATTGTTCAATCATTTAAGCCATGGATCTTTTATGCATTAATCATATTAATCATGCCATTCAATCTCACATTAATACCATACCATTATACACTTCATCGGTATACCGTCCCCCTGCCAACCATTCTGCCGACGATCATCGATGGACCCCCATCGGTGGCACCGGTGAACACGCAATTCAAACAAAGGTTTTGTCGGTGGCTTGGCCAGTATACCGGTCAAGCCCACCGGTAGATGTCGCACAGAGGTGGCAACTCTGGTATGCCAACCCCACTGCTGATAGAGCCTCAATACTCAAAGCACTTCGTCAGAAAACCCACTGGTATACCAACTGGGCTACCGACCAACACTCAAACAGTTGGTGATATAGCTGTCTGTGGACACCGACGGTATACCGTCCAATGCCACCGACGGCACACGAACTTAGGATTTTCTGGGTTTAAACACACCACAACTTCACTCTCATGCTTATAATCAATTTCACAACCATCTAACATTCTAAGACATGATTCTAATACAATATTACATAACATGAGTTACACATGAGATTCAACACCATTAACTTACAATCTAAGCATGATTCTTATAAATTCATATTAGATTCAATCATTCACACACAATTTCTGAGAATTGATCCATCCAATAAGGGAAATCCCTTGTCCACGAATTAACAAAAGTACACGAGTACTTACAAAGCAAAAGCGTAGAAATCCGGTTGTAGAGCTTTACTCCTTTGGTGTTTCTTCAGCAATCTTCCTTCTTCTTCTTCCTCTCTTCCTCTTCTTTTCTTTCTCAGCCAAAGGTTACAAAAGAATATTTTAGGGTTTCTATTAGTGTAAGTTAGGTGTCACATCCCAAACCAGATGAGATCCTTGGGATACCCAAAAGGTTAGAATGTAACTCTCACCCCAACATAATGGGAGTGGAAAGCAATATAGAAACATAAGCGGAAGTGAAAATATAATAAATCTAATAAATATTTAAATAAAAGTCATAATCTGTCCCATTAACTAAACTGAAAATAAATTGTGGTCTAAATACAATAAATCCTATCATCTAACTTCTATCTTTGTGTTCCCTTATATTCTCGTAGCTCTCCCCTTAATATCAATCATCCTTTATTACATGAAAAATATGTCATGAAACAAAAATAAGCTAAAAGCTCCGATGAGTAGACCTTCATAACAAGGTATTTACTCATATCCCAAGGTTATAAAAAAATATACATAATGATAGTAATATTTATTTAATCTGTAAAATATATGAATGATTATAAATCTGAAAAATATACATGATAATAATGATATGTGGTCAACAACCAATCAATGACTATTCTCCCACCAAATCTCACTTTGTTTGTATCCTAAGGATATCATGGTCATATTCATAGGTCTACAATGCTTAATTCTATATGAATAATTATATCAAGTGCATCATACACAAGATAACAATAATAATAGCAACAATCACATGTAATGCAATATGCATGTTGTATGGCATTCGAATGGTGTAAGTCCTACACTAGATCTAATCTCATATCCAAGAATGTCCCACTAACGTGAATTCATTCCCTAAAATATGAAAATGTGATAATGGATTATTCTTTGTGTGCATCATAGTTCTAAGGGACTTCGACATAGAGGACACAATCCCCTCACCTTATTTTTTATCACTGGAACATATCCAAAGTTTCACTAAGGTGAACTATCCTCAGTGAGCTCTACATTATTCAAATACTAATAGAAGGTGACTCTTACGATTCAGATATTGGATTTCACTAATGCGAACTATCCGTCACCTATCATCTTACCACAAGTCTCTTGGGATCCTCATACAAGGCTTATCCCTCACCTTGGGTGAAAACAAACACTTAGTCCCTCATTGGACAAGTAAGTCAAAGTAATATCCTTAGTTGGTCTGGCACAAGGTGCTCCAACACTAGGAAAACAGGGAAGCTATCACAGCCGGGAGGTCAATATGCAATTCATTATTTCATATCCTTTATTAATGCAGTGCACACGTAATGACAACACAACACATATATTCAAACAGCATAAACATGAGCATATTCTCATGATCCTAGACTACTAATAGCACATACTTTATCATATATAGTTTATTGTACGTATAGGTATAATGAAAGAGTTATATATAGTATAATAAAGCTTAATAATTCGTATTTGTAGTAGATATGAGTTGTTCACACATTCAATGGTCTTTTATGAAATTAAATTACTTAAGGTTGTCAAAAACACATATATGATCACAACAGGGTATATAACAATATTATAATTCAAACAAAACATATGAGCATGTGTATAATATGCAAACAAAACTAGAGGAAGTGTTATGGGAGTGTTTCTTGATGTATCCTAAAATCTCATATTGCTCTGGGAAGTTCTAAAATGATAAGTCTTTGGTCTAAGGGGTCATATTTTGATATTGGTATTCCTGGTATCTGAAAACATGGTAGGTCATCTATAGCTGACACTGTACAGGTGTCCAAAGTGTAAAACTTCAAAGAATCCAACACAGGATTTTGGTTGGCCTTTGGTTGACCGTCGATTGACCGAAATCTAGTGGCCAAATTTCAAGCAATTTAAATAGGGATCTAAGTGAGGTCTAATTAGGTCAAATATGGAAAAATATGTGGGAGTTAATCTGGTCGACTGACCTGTGGGTTGACCAGTGGGCATAGGTTGCTTGGCCAATGGGTAGGCCAAGTGCCCATGGTCATCGGTTGGCCGATGGGGCGACCGATGCCGTTCTAGGTTCTTAAGTCTGACACAGGTTCAATGTTTTGAGCCTAACTTTCTCAATACTTATCGAAATTACTTCAAACTTGTTTTGCTGGGTTCCAAACGAATAGAGGAATCTTAAAAAAAGTATAAAATAAATAATATAAAATATTCACCATTACTTAATCAATAAAAATCAGAATCTTTAAATCTGACCGATTTTAGTATTTATTTTGGTTTCTTAACTAGATGGTGATAATTACATATGTCTTTACTGATATTTCTTTTAGGGTTTTAATAATAACATGAGGAAGGTTTTGAAATCAAGAACAAGGATTCCATCATGTTTACAACATTAGGCTAGAAGTAAATACACAAGACAATGAAGAAAAAAACTCACCTATTTGCTGTAGATCCTTTCTTTGATGTGTGTTCTTCAATTTTCTGGGTTGTTGATCCTCTTCTAGTTTCTCCTAGGGTTTCCCACGAAATTGCCTTGTTTCTAATCTCTTAATTTACTTTTTTTACTTATCTTTACTTTGATTTAGGTGTTCCACTCATATTAGAATTGTTAGTTGGTGTTTAGCAGAAATCTAGACTCCTAGTTTGATTATAACTTGTATTTATTAATTATCTCTTAATTAGCTACAAAATTCCTTATTAATTAATTAAGTATTCAATTCCCTTGGGCCTTAGCGATGTCACTTAAGCCCATTAGTGTAGTTGTTAAGCCCATACCTAGTCTAGTTATGCCTGACTTATGTTATAAGCCCAGTTTTCTTATTCTAAGCCCACCTACTATTATAAGTTCTTTATTTATTTATTTTAAGTTAAATATTAATTTATAATTATATTAATTTATAACTTTAGGTAAATTTTAATTTATGGCTTTAATAAATTACTATTTTACCCTTTTTATTAAAGTTCTTTTCTAGTCTAGTTTTTCACGTCCTTACATTTGGGCATCTAACCCGTAACTAAATCTCATCCCTTGATTTACCTTCTTTCTTATAAGAATAGATCTCAACCTTTAGTTAGTTTTTAAAGTAAAAATGGTTAGGTGTATTCACATATTAGTTAAACTACGTGTTATAACCAATAGGAAGGCTTACATACTAATTCTTATTAACTCCCTCAAGTATTACACTTAGGTCTTAAGTTTATGGAAATTATAATTAAATCCTTATCTCTTATTCCAAGATTTCAGTTCATTATGCGCTCGGGCACCCACCCTTGTCGGGGTTCGCTGGGACCCCGATATGGCCAGATGCCTAGGCCATTTGGCGTAGGCTCCCACCCATGCAGAGGTTACCAGGGTAATCAAGCACCCCGACAACTAGAATGGTTTGAGGTGTCCGCCAATCCCAGCTTCGGCTCAGCAAAATATTTTGTTGATTCTGATATTTCTCATTTTCAGATAACTTGGCACAAGGCCCATTCCAGTTCCTTTTGCGGTGTTTACTGACAAGTTCGGGTCACCAAATGGGCTCGTCAAAGTCTCGATTCGTTCGCCGAGGGATGCCCGGTGAACCCAACCTGATCATATTTATAAAAGGTTATTAATGCCTCAAATCTCATTTTTATGCAAACTTGACAGTCCAATAGGTAATGACGTGATCGGGGCTGCCACATCACCTCATTATGCTAACATGGCATTCTTACAAACAATGACCATCAATAGAGAAATAGTAAGAGTCGTGATGATGTCATAGGTCCCCTTCTTAATCATGTTATGACAAGTGGATTATTGAAACTTGCAACCTTTAAGAGTTTTACTCAAACTCAAAAGCAAAAACCATTAGAAATAAAGTTAAAGAAAAAAATATAAAATTACATAAATCTTAAATTCTACGTGTCACGAACCAGACTAAAAAATCCCAATTCTGAAATTTTCAGGCTTTATTCGTAATTCTCACCCCATATCGCTATGGGAGTAGATAGCAATAGTCAAAGCATAAGTGGAAGTAATTAACAGTGGAAGTAAGATATAAGTAACATAAATATAAGATCCAATCTATTACTGATTTAGAAAAGGAAGGTCTAATTCTAGTATAACTCTAACAGCTAAATCCAAGTTTCTATTCCCGTACCCAGGCTCTCTCTTCGTGACCAAGCTCCAAGACTTGAAAAGTATAAACATAAGCTGGAAATCTCGGATGAGCAATGCTTCAATACAAGGTGTTTATTCATATCCCAAAATTATGAGAAAAGTGCATATATTATATAAAATGTGATAAGAATTGCATCCGTGCATACGGTGATGAAATAGTAAACAACAAAGATTACACAATGCATTATTCTCTCCCAACCTCACTTGGTATTACATCAAAGGTCCACATCATAGTATCTGCATGCCTAATTCTATATGGAAATTAGATCAAGTGTGTAATACACTTGATGCTCAAAATAATATCAACAAAGATATGCAGTGCAAAGGGTGTTGTATAGTATGTAAAATACAGTAAGTTCCCACATGATCCATCAGCCCTTGAGCAAGATGTCATCTTGAACCATCCCCCCAAAATTACAAGGCCATTCTCAAGAATATGATATTCTATGTTTGCGCAACATAGTTTTTTAGGTTTTCAACCAAAGAGGCACAATCCCCCCACTTATGTTTTTATCAAGGGTAATTCTCTGAGGTTTTCATTCCTCTGGGAATCATACATATTCACATCCAACAGAGGGGTATCATGATTCAACTATTGGGCATCACATTGTGAACCTTCCCTCACCTTTCATCTTTCCACAAGTCTTTTGGGATCATCACACAAAACATATCCCTCACCTTGGGAGAAATCAACATAGTCCTTCCATAGGACAGCAATGGTCAACAGGTCAATTCATCTCACATGTGAGTCTAAACCCAAGGGTATTACATGGGGTATTAGACTGAGCTATTACAGCAGGAAGGTCTGTATGCAACTCATAGTATTCAAGTCTTTTAGTTAATGCATTCACACAATGATTCACCAGCATATATTCAATTCAACAATCGAATGAGCACAGTCCCATGATTCTACACTACCAGACACAATAGCGCATCATATAACATTCTAAGCATAAATAATCATCTAAACGTGAGAAACATGTTGAAATCAGTGCATGTAGAATATAAACATTAAACAACCCTAACGAGGTAGTGCACAACACCACAATCTATATATGTATAACCATCTTGCATCAAGGAATATGACAATGATATATATAAAATTGGTTATAAGCATCAGTCGAGAGTTTTACGTGTAGGAGGCAAGTCAAAGAAAAGAAGAAGGTAAACATCACTAAACATCCACATAGCTAGATAAAACATCACATTGCATCTCAAGTGCCAATTTTTGTACCTAAATATGCATAAACCAAGGGAAATGAGTCAAAGGAAGGGTTTTGGGACTGTTCACACAAGTTTCCTAAGATTCTCACACTATTGGGCTAACTCAAGAAAGTCTAGACATTTGGTATGAAGGGTCATTTTTGGTTAGGCGATGCCACTAACACCAAGAACATGCTAGAAAATCTAGTTTAGGGATACTACACGTGTCCATAACTCAACATCATCAAATGGACCAAGGGAGCCTCTTTGCGGGGTGCTCAGAGTACTCTCGGTGCACCGAGAATGGTGATTTGGTGCCAAATGTCATGAAACCTTGGGAACTGGTCCCAATGGGCCCCATTAGGTCAAAACTGATCCTAACTCATCTTCTAAAATGTGGCTCCGCGGGGTGCCTCGGTGCGCCGAGACCAATCTCGGTGGACTTTCCAGAACACCTGCAAGGCACAGGAGTGCTTAGCGGAATACAAATAAATACACTTGCATTGAAGGTATACTTAACTTGGGGCGTTGCCGGGTCGCATCCGAGGTTGCTCCACTGTACATCTGAGGATTTGGAGTCCCCCACCCCCTTCTTCTCCAGAGCTCCACAAGAAAAGAGATGTGCAAAATGAGGTTATGAGACCTAAGTTCCTATTCATAGGCCTTAAGGGCAAGGTTGTAAATTAAAACAAATGTAGGGGCAATTCTGGGTTTCTAGTTCTATTCTTCCAATTTAATCACCTAATCAATCACCGATGGAGTGATCATATTTAGGGGCCTCAAATAAGTCTTATAAGTTGTTTAGACTAATTATTATCTTGCTAATTGATTTTATTTCCTCTTTATCTGTTAAGTCCAGTTACCAAATTAACTCTGCTTCCTAAGTCGATCTGGCTAATGTGAGAACCCAAAAATTTAAAAATTTAAAATAAGGGTATTTCGGTAAATTCCATACCTCGATAAGGCCACGAGAGTGATTAAATTTTTTTT
>JAUPMG010165760.1:0-10702 GCA_031762675.1 Pachysandra terminalis | reverse complement strand
TTTGTCTCACTTTGAACTTAGCACAAGCACACTAACACATTGTGTGTGGGGTATGAGAACTGAAACCATTCATAGATATTTTGATAACTTGATTTTTGTTGGTTGACTTATAGATGGACAACTTTGGCATGGTAATTGTGGTATAAGATGAGCCTATAAAAAAAATATAGAAAAAAAATGAATAAGTGCTAAGCTATTTTGAGCTCCTTTTTACTGAGTAACCGAGCCTCTTGCCTTAATAAGCAATGAGTGTTCGCATGAAAAGGTAAGGAGCCTTAAATGGTTGATAATGTGGCTAGTTGAGCTTTGTAGCCTTTTTTGCCTCGAGTAAGTAAAACCCGTAGGGGTGTTCTTCACACCTAATGCCCTTTGAGTCATCTGGTTTAGGATTCAATGGTCCAACACTCGATAAATGGGTCAATTAGAAAGCTTAAGGAAGCAAGACATTGTATAGTACACATGTGTTAAGAGAAAAATATAACATAAAAGTATCACAATGTCATGCCTTAGTTGTTTCATCTAATAAGAATTCCACTAAATTTAGGTTTATTAAGTCTTTTATAATGGAATTATTTTGAAGCCTCACAATGATATGTTAGATCACTTTACACCAACGACACTTATGATGTTCCACTATCTCAGTATAGGTGACTAGACTCATTCTTGATTTCTTAGGATGGTGAACATCGAGTTTAATTTCTTAAGCTTATCCTTGAATGTTAACCATTTTTCTTGGTGATACTTTATTTTCTTTGATAGCATGTGTTTCAAAAAATTTCATGTTTGTGGGTATCATTCTGGTAAACCCTCACGAGACTATAACTCATTAACTAGGGACACCTAGGGGTTTAAAGGCTTGTTGCATATGCTAAATGAAATCGAGAGTGCCGGCGAAAGTGGTATAGTTAGGACTTTCTATTTCATTTGTTTCAATTCAGTTTTGCTAGGGACTAGCAAAAAGTAAGTTGGGGGTGTGATAAGTCATGAAAGTACCACATTTTATCACAATAATTTCATGACTTATCTGGTATTTTCTCATATTTAATTTCCAATTTTACTTAGAAATTGCCAAATTCCTTCATCTCTGTATTTTATTTTAATTATCTAAATTATGTCTAAATTATTGATGCAGATACATTTTTTGGGACAAAGTCTGGTTCAGACCATCTTGGTTAAAGGAAATCAAGCTCAGGAAAGTTCAGTTCAGGCGGGTCAGATAAAAAACCGGAAACGGAATCCTACCCGATTTAGATCAAGAACCGAAAATCTGACCCGACCCGACTCAAATCTTTAAAGCCGAGCCAAACCGACCCAAACAAGACCAAGTCAAGGCTTCTAGAAGATCCTAACCTGATTTATGTTCAACTTTGCTTGAAGTCTCACTCCACATAAAAGGAAGTTTCTATTTTGAATTTTGGAAATATACTTTCCAGAATTGTTCTGAACAGTCCCCAGTATTTTGGCCATAACTCAATATAGAAACATCTAAATCAGGTGATTTCAGTAGCTATGGAAAGATAAGAAAGAACCCTATAGCCTTAGTGAAGACATAGAAGGCCAAATAAATCTTTTAAAAAGTCCAATTCTCGGTACAAGAGGAAACACAGGCAATTTCCTGTTTGAAGGCAAAGTTACTATTTTCCTTCAAGGATTCTTCTTCAAACTGATTGGATCTCTATAAAAAGAGACCTAGGAACATGAAAATACAACCTTGGACGTGGGAGAAGACCTTGGAGCTGAGCTTGGAGCATCATTAGTTTATTCTTCCCCTTTCTTCTATTTTTCTGTTTTTATGTTTGTTCTTAGTTCAATTATGAACTAATTTTTATTACTAAGGCTTTGATGTAATTTATACATGATGTTTTAATTCTTAATATTATTTTTATTAAATTTATGATTCATACTTTGAGTATTTTATCATTGTGCTTAACCCAATTGAGTGCTTGATCACCATTTAATTTTATTTGGTAGTTGTATTGAGACCAAGAGGAGATATATAACCTTAGTTCCTTCTGATAGAATATCATATTCTACATGTTGATAGAGGTATTGGCATGGTTTATGTGGCTTTGTGTAATTTTACATGAAAATCCATAGATCTTAATGCGCCTACTTGCTTTTAAATTCACATAGAGATATTGTGGGTTATCGTGTGGAGGTAAGTTCATTGGTGCTCGAGAGAGACCCTTGGATAGGTTAGGGATTTTCGCTTTAAAATTAGATTATAATTTTCAATAGCATGTGTATTTAGGAATTGATTTGGATTGACTATGATGAAATCAAATGCCTTAGTATTTGGATCTCTTGTCTAAACTCATTCCTTTATTTTCTTAGTTATTACTTTTAATTTCTAGTTAGATATTCATCTCACTTTTCGATTTTTTAAACAAAATTTAGGATAGTAATTTCGGTATTTAGTAACTAAAATTCCCTATAGGTTTGACACTCTATTTCGTCACTTTATTACTTGTTACGAATTCGTGCACTTGCAAAAAAGTACATCATTAGGCGCACGGATAGCTTTCGAAGGATCCTACCACTGGCAATCCTATTGATTGTTTAGTGCTAGTTCGGTGACCGGAGGGTGATAGACGGAGGTTGTGTTCATCCGGAGGATTGGTTCTAGTTGGAAGGTTGGTTTGGGGAATTGAGCCCCATACACCAACTCATGTTTGGTCTTCATTGTTGATAGAAGGATCGCTCCCGTGTGGAACTCCTTGGGTGGAAGTCCCAAAATTGTGATGGATGTTCCCGAGTGGACTCCTTCAATGCTTTTGGAAATAGCTACGGGAATTGAGCCAAGGTAGGTTGAAAGTCCTATGGAACCGCGCTGTACCACGTGGGATTTAAGAGAGTAATATTCAGTTGTGGTAAAATGAATGCCATGCAATTGCTATTGCATTATATGAGAGTGTCCTCTAGCTGTAGTAAATTGCAAGCCAAGGCAACTTGGGACCGACTGATCATCGACTAGGACATGCATTAGATTCATTCATTTCATTGTTTGAGCATTCCTTGATGTGCATTCATTTATTCTTTGTACATTCGTCTTTCTTTGTAATTTAGTTTCTTATGTGTGTTTGTTGACTTCCACTATGCATGTGTGATTATCATTATTGTTCTTCTTTCCATTATTGTTTAGCATGATATTATGGTTTGTTGGACTAACGGTATGGTATGAGGATGGATGACATAATTGGATTTACTGGGAATTCCAAGCTCACGTAACTTTCATGTTGCAGGTTATGGTGGCATGAACGATGGACGTGGACTTGGATGAGCATTCTGTTTAGTTATTCTTTTGATTATTGTGATAGACGCATGTAGTAGGATTGAACCCATCTTTTGATGTTGGATTATTGTTGTTGAGTATTTCTGGGCTCATCTGAAGCCATGATGTAATTGGATATTATTACTAGCTTCCGCACTTTGATTGATTTATTTAGCATTAGTTATGATGTGTTGAGATTGGTTGTAGTTGTCGATCCACGTTCCATGCGTGGAACCCGAAGGTCTCACCTCGTGATCTGTGCCACCGACCTAGGGATTCAGGCATCAGGATCCGGGGCGTGACAGTCACATAAACATTCATTCTGTTAATGTCATAGGGATTTCCCAGACATTACTCCATTGTTTGTCAAGTTGTGACTAAGTCCTTGAGTGTCTGTAAGAGTCTTACTTTGAATATCAAGACTGCAGCATCAACGAAGGCCAAAGCTTCATCAAAGAATAATCGAAGACAGGCTCCCTATTCGAAGGTATAGCACACACACATACACACACAGTAGGCAGACCCTAAGAACACAACATTCATAATACATCTTGTTGTTTCAAGGGTAGGTGAGCCCTTTACCAGTTAAGGGGCACGCTGCGATATTTTGGTCATTTGGACTCTGTCTGGACAACCATAGATTGCCCATGAATGGTTGATACCATTCATGGATTGATCTTGAGGTTATTTTCCATTGAAAGACTTATTTGGCAAACTTGGGTCCGTGCCGATCAAACCGTAGACCAACTCCTTGGTTTTTGTGATCTGCACAGTGCTCGGTTGACCAGCCAGGGCACTAACTGATTTCGATCATTCAGAAGCCCACCAGGCTGCACCAAGGCAGCTTGTTGTTTTTTGGAGCACTGTAATGCTTCGGACGACCGGCCACTTGGACAGTCGACCGACACACTGTTGACGTGCTTGATGCCTTTTTATAAGGGTCATATAACGCACTAACTTTTGTCACGATATAGTCGTTGGGTGGCGTTCGGTCGACCGGCCAACTACCCGATCGACCGGCCGTTGTGGGATTTCAACTCTATAAATAAAGAATGAATCCCATTTGCAATGGGAGAGCAAAAGAGTGAGCTAGAGCCTAGATTTAGTCATATCTTATACCAAGAAGCTACTCAAAGCCTCATGAGAATTTCCCTAGCCCTATTCATCAAGATCAAGAGTCTTGTGCTCTTATTATAGGCTTTTGGGTACTCACCTTCCTATTTTGAAATTCATTGAAGAAGAAGAAGTGAGAAGCTCAGAAGACCTTCCCCTAGTGTGTAGGAACACAGTCAAATCACACACATACTCCAAAGAGTAGTAAGGCCCTTGACTCCAACCGACGTCATCTTTAAGGAAGAGCGAGGATCCTGAAGCGCGAAAGCGGGAATTCAAGCTTCACAACCGAGATTAACTTCGTGTGAGAACTCTCCGCTTAAGTAAGTCCCTTATCTATTTTCGTTTACTTGTGTAAATACCTTAAGGTTCTAGGAGCCCTTGACTTCCTAAAGTGTATGTTCGGAGGTAGCATGAAGAACCTCATTGTAGTGTTGAGATAATAGTGACTATCTCTCTTTGGTTCTAGCAACATTTTGCTGACTTCTATCGGTATTCTGCCTCTGCTGATAAGGTTGGTACCGACCCTTGTCCTGGTTGGACTGGTCTCTTTATGTTAAAACCCGGTCCATATCCCGCTCTACATGTCGTGCGCACTCCAAAACCTCAGTGTAGATCTTGAGTCTCTACGGTACTACACTAGATCGTACTGCCGGTTGAAAGCCCTCCTAGAACTTAGCGGCTTTGTCCGCTTCGTTCGCTATCATATGCGGTGCGTGCCTAGACATCATCGTGAATCTGGCCTCGTACTGCGCAATAAAGTGTGAGCCTTGCTCTAGCCTCATGAATTCGGAAGCCATCTGCATCCTATAACTGCTCCGAAGGTAGGTCTCCAAGAACTGACTTCAGAACATGTCCCAAGTCATAGCTGCGTCCAAGTTCCTCTCCACCATGTCCCACCAGTGGAGTGCCTAACCTTTTAGCATAAATGTGGCTAAGAACTCCCTCTGATCATCCGGACACCCCATGGTCCTAAATACCCGCTCCACATCTAGCATCCAGTCTTGAGCCTGGTGTGGCTCACCCAGTCCCTCGAATGTAGGTCGAGCCAACTTCTTGAATTTTTCCAACCAAGCAATTGAAGATCCCAAGATCCTCCTCTGGTCAGCCACAGCCTGTCTCTCCATCTGATCCCGCTGCATAGTCGCCATGTCCCCCAGTATCTGGTAGACACCCGCTAGCTAAGGATCAGTGTCAGCCCTAAATCCATAATATGATCCCTCTCCAGTAGTAGCTTTCCTTCTAGCCATATACACACCCAAGGTAAACATTAAGTCTACTAAGCTACCACCTCACATCCTAGTAATCATGTAAACAAACTATCATACAAGTATGGTAAACAAGCATGTTGTCAAACAACACACGATTCCTAGTTTATATTTCTATATTTATCCATCCTAACTTTAGATTTCTATGTGATACCTAGGTCACTAGTCTTCAAACAACCTTACTCTGTGTAAACCTTATGCTCTGATACCAATCTGTCATGCCCCAAAACCCATAGCACTAATCCTTATGCGGACGGCACCAATTTTGAGGTGAGACCTTCGGGTTCCAACTAGAGAACGCGAATTGCCATCAATCACAAGTAATAAAAGTAAATAATGTACTTTCATTAAATAGAGTGCGGAAGCAAATTACAATAATAAAGAAATTCAGTCATTGACTTCAGTTGAGTCATGACTGCCAAATACCAATAATAAAAGCATAACATAGGTTTAATTCCTCAAAAAGAATACAAAGTCTAGATCTGAAAGTAAATAAACAACAACTACACGAATAGTGCCCATCCTCATCCACCTCATCCTGCAACATAAGAAGTCGCGTGAGCTTGGAATACTCAATAAGTGACCTATCTGTCACCCATCCTCATATATCACCATTAGTCAAAACAAAAGACATCGTTAAGGAAATATAACAATGAGACGCGCATGACATATTTTAAGTAATGGATGATATAAGAATGATATGTAATGAGTCATTTAAATGCCCTACATGTATGCTCAGCAAAGGAATGCAAATGAAGTGTGATATGTAATGTGATATATCAGACTAATGTTCCCTGTCAACTGAGCCTCATATGTAGCTTCTACAACAAGAACCAATTCGGGACATAGGTCACCAGAAACAGCTAGATGCCCCCTCTCCGTTCCGGGAGCTAAACCATGGTACGAAGGCCACCATATACTGATTTTATGAATGTAATTACTCAAGGTATAGCCAACCGTATAGGATCTCGCAAGAAACCTACCATTATTTAAACAGGACTTTCACACGTGGGTATAGTCAACCCAACCAAAAAACCTCGCAAGGAAAATCCCATGCTCTACTCCCGGGCTCACTTACCAATCCACATAGGCCCAACATGCATGCATTAGTTAACTTAGGATTCAAATGATAAACACCACCAGAAACTATCCACGCACCCATACACACGGATAATTCGATTGGAAATCATCATAATCTTCTTACTATGTTCTACTGAAATCAAACAATAATACCATTCCAAATACCAAACACTAAATTTAAAGGAGTCACAACCCCAATGTATGGTATGGTCTATAAGCAATTTGGTAATAAATGGAGTATTGTCGAACTCAAATTTTGTTCCCTGCAAGTAGGCCCAAGACTTCTGACCATCCTTTGTTTCCAAAAGTCCATACCATAATCAATATGTCACAAATCCAAAACCAAATCAATCAAATCTCTCAGGTAAACCTCCATCGACAACGTGGCCTGTGTGTACTGCCTGCCTGTGAGTAAAAACAGTTCATTTTGGGTCCCTGTCGGCAGCATCACCTGTGTGCCGGCACCTGCTGACAAACCCCATCTCTGTTTATTTCTTACCCGATTGATAGCACCACCGGTGTACCGATGCCTGCGAACGGGTCTTTTGACGCGTAAATCCACCCCCTATGGGTATATCCACCAGTGTGCCAGTGCCTGCCGACGGATCACGATTCTAGGTATTTTTGCAAAATTCCGAAACCTATCTCTTTGTAACCAAATCACATATAGAATGATTAGTGCATCAAAATCGTGATTCACAACATTATGCATTCAAACAATGTTTTCGCAATTCGAAAATCAACCATGGAATTATAAGAGAACTATATGGATAATGGGCTTACCTCAGAGTTGTGTTTTAGTTTCTAAACTGTAGATCCTTCATATCTTTCCCTTCTTCCTTTCTTCTTCTCCTTTCTCTTCTTTTCACCAAGCCTTCTAGAACCAATTTGCTAGTATAAGGAATGAATGAGAGAGTGTATAGAAACCTCCCCTCAATCCACTCCCATTACCAACCCACGATCCCACGCATGGAGGAATGCATTTCAATTTTGAATTTTAGTTTGCAAATTACTCTAGTTACCCCCATTGTATTCTAATTACACCATAACCCCAAAATGTATTCTTTTGTCTCAAAAGTCACCCAATATTTAATTATGGTTTATAAACCATATCCTTAAATACCAGAAAAATTCTCATTAATTTTTATAAATCCTTTTAATTAGTTATAAATATTATTTTAGTGGATTTAGGTCATACACTACTCTTACTTTGGTCATTCTCATGGAAATATGATAATGGTTATAATAGGAATGAAGCTTTAAGAAGATTATGCAGGATAGAACAATAGTGATTTTATGCTATTGATTTATACATATAAAATTGCATGTGGATTGATGTATATGAGTTTATGAATTGATTTCATAATGATATGATGACCTAATGTGCAATTCAATACTTATAGGAATGTTTGATGTGTAGAACGTTGGAGATGATGAGTTTATTATGAAAACTGAGATTTTGGATGTTTAAATTGCATTTTTTTTTTGTTGAAATACGAATGATATGAATTTAAATGATTTTTTGGGATTTTGTTTGGAATCTTACGAATCTCAGTCGGACCTAGGGTTGATCGAAGGATCGACCAAAAATCACGAAAAGAGTCCAAAATCTCTGGACCATCTCCCGAAGTTGAGAGGGACCGAAATAGAGGAACCGAAACTTTTGGTCGACCACAGGGTCGACTGAACCCAACGACCGAAGCCCAATAGCACCCATTTCAGGTGGGCAGCTAGGTCTTGGCCCGGTGTGGTTGCGTATGATGTTAGTTTTGCTTATGGAAGTGTGTATTGAGATTTGTGCAACAAAAAAGCTTAATTGCCTCAGTTTGTAGTGTGTTGTGACTTAGTTTTGTGTGTGCTGGTATATGAAAGTTTTTGAAGTGAAATATACTTGAGATATGAATGTTTGTGTGAAAATTATGTTCCAAGTTTATAATGCATGAGATATGCATGTATACTATGTATGGCCCTATGTGACCCATGGGCTGGTATAGTTGTGTATGAGTGATTCCAGAAGTAATCACTGTGTGTATGTGTTTAAGAGTGATTCCAGAAGTAATCACTTGTGTGTATGTGTTTAAGAGTGATTCCAGAAGTAAACACTTGTGTGTATGTGTTTAAGAGTGATTTCAGAAGTGATCACAGTATGTTAGATTTTAGAGTGATCCCAAAGTGATCACTGTGTGTTTCCAGAACTCTTAAGATGAGAGGGTCTGTTGTGGTTGTGTATACATGAGTCATTATGGCTATTCCTTCCTTTGGGTAACCAATCCCTAAAAGGAAGAGGGTAGTTTCTACCATGGGCTATGATCCCTTAAAAGAAAATGTTTTATGGCTGTTTTTTCCTTTAGGTAGCCAATCCCTGAAAGGAAGAGTGGTTTCTACCATGGCTTAATATACCCGAAAAGGAAATGTTTTATTGTGTTTTCCTACCTTCGGGTATCCAATCCTTGAAAGGAAATGGTCAAGTGTGTTTTAGCACATTCCTTGGATAGAATTCCTAGAAGGATATATTAGAGGGATTTCATGGTTAGGCTAGGCCTAACACCCCATATTTTCATACATTTCATCATCTTCACTCTAGTGTGATCATTCGCATCATACACATTCATTCCTTAATCATTCTTGTGTGTGTACCATTTCATCATCTGTTTGCTACATGTCTATGTTCATTTTCATTGATTATGTGTTATTGTTATGTGGAATTCTGGTTGTGATTGAAAGTTGGGTTTCGTTGAGATTGATGTTCATGAAGTGGTGGTGTGTGAGAAAGTTATGTTTTATCATGATTATGATCATGAGATTGGTGGTACATGAGAAAGTTATGTTTTAGCATGATTATGATCATGAGGTGATGGTGTGTAAGAAATTTATGGTATGCCATGTCTATAATTGTGATATTGGTAGTACGTGAATAATTATGGTTATTATCATAATCATGTGGTTAATAAGGTTGTATGATTATGAGATTGAATGTAGAGTTGGTATTATGAGAATGATCGTAAGATATATATTGTTATGTGAAGTTGCATGATGTGAGTGTTATTATATGACTGTGAAATTGGTTCGAGTAGTTTCCTTGGATTAACCTATTGAGCCTCCAAAGCTCACCCCTACTTGAAACAGGTTTTCATCATGATTGATTGTTGGACCTGGAGAGATGGATGATGGTTATGATAGTTCCTGTTGTTGGATTTCATGAGACATTGATGCTTTTATTTAACTTTGATTTATGAATTTTTGATATACAGTTTTGACTCTTTTGGCATCCAATTGCAATAAACTTAGGTTGGTTTGAGTATCTTTTATTCGAAGTTTTACTCAAAGAGTTGGTTTAAAATTTATCAGACTTCCATTGGTAATTTAGTAATGCACTATTGGACCATTATGTATGGTTTTAGATGGTTTGGCCGCATCCATTGGTTGGATCCGAAGGTTAGTCCCTTGAAAAATCCTTGAGATCACATATCTCGAATTGGGGCGTGTCAAAAGCACACTTAGTGACCCATATGGATGAGTGAGAGATGTTGGAAATATTATATGGGTCGACCTGGTTGGCCCACTTGAGTTGGGCTGACCCGGGTCCCCACTTATATGGGACATCCATACTTGTTAAAGTGTAGGATACTCTCCTATTAGTTAAGAGATAGAGTCTTTGAGTTGAGTCTCATATGTCTAGCAGACTCCTTCTCCTCCTAATGTATGCTCCATACGATTGGATATTCTTGTAATAACCCTGATTTTTGAGAAATTAAATAAATGAAAAAAAAATGAAATTTATTTTGTGGTTAAGTTCCTAATTTAAACTTAAAAATGCTATTATATCATTGATTTGACGCTTATACTGTAACGGGAGTATCAGAAACGTATACTTCTGATTTTCGCCTGATTGCGAAATATCTCAAGTGAAAATATCTAAGATATTTTCATTCTCTCTCAGATGGCTTTGGTTTGAAGTTTTGGGAAGAAG
>JAUPMG010165749.1:0-10703 GCA_031762675.1 Pachysandra terminalis | reverse complement strand
GGTTTTTGAAACCAAGACTTTTCAAATGAGTTTTCTGGCATTATTCTTAAAAAGTTACCCAACACCCTAATTTTCCCATTTTTTTCCCCTTAGACTTTTTCTTTTTCTTTTTCTTTGTTTTGCCATGCCCGTTTTGGTTTCTCCTAGAAAGAGAAGGATTCTTGTTTCCTTTTTTCAGTGCAACTCTTTGTATGGTAACACGATATAATAGTATTATCATTTTATATGTTAAAGTTTCTCCTTGATCATGCAAAGGCAGCTAACGTATTTCTCGATTTTCCAACAAAAAAGAATAAAAAAATTCCACCAAAAAAAAGTATTTCTCTTTTGATTGCAAGACTAGCTAACTAGGTATGGTATCTTCACGATCGTTATCCTCTAGTAGTTCAATCAGATAAGGAAATTTGTTCCTTGAAATTATAAATACATCTTGATCTTCTCTACGATTTAATATCGGAGTTGGAGTTGTGGTGCTGTAGAAGTTGAACGAGTCATCCATCAAAGCGGTGCTGCAACTAAAGTCATAGGTAATTTTTCTATCCTTTTGATTTCTTCTACTGTCTTGTTAGAATATCCAAATTTTGGAGAATTTCCCAACTAATCTGCTGATTTCATCTCCATGTTCTTCATCATCGGATTCCCTGTTAGGGTTGAACGGAAATACTCCACACTTGGCACTAATGTGATGGAGCGTAACGCAAGTTCTCCAGCATTGAAGATAATGACACGGACAGGAGGCCGAGTCATGATGTGTAACGAGGTTGTTGACTCGGTATTCTCGGCGCTTTTGATTTTCGCAGACTTGGTATTTGGAGGCTCGCAGACTCGACGTTCTTGACATTTGCAGACTTGGCGTTCGGAGACTCGACATTTGGAGAAAACTGAAGCAAAGGTATGTTTTTTTTTAGCGCCCTTTACCTACAAAGAATTGGAGGTTAACACATCTGTGAACAACCCACTTTCTACACGTCATTTTCTTTAAGTCACCTTGAACAATTCCACTTTCTTTACAGAGCGCGGTGGGAGTTTGTACATGATATTCTCAAGCAAAGGCCGACAATGTACGATGCAACGTGGGATTCCTTCGTCCAATTGAAGCTGATTTGCCGAGAGAGAACTCGAAAGAGATTCGTTTAAGCCGAAGTTCTTTGTGTAGCTTATCCTATCTCCACGCTTGCCACAACTCCTTTGATGCCACCCGGTAACCTCGTTTGTCTGTTACCCACGAGAAAAACACCATCGACAACGAAAGCAGAAAGAAGCTTTACGTTGAGAAAGCAGCTAATCCTCTCCACGCTCGCTACAACACCTTGTGCTGATGCTACCCGATAACCTCGTTTGTCTGTTCACAGCAAGAAAAACACCATAGAAAGCGTAAAGAAACCTTGCATTCGAGAAAGCAGCTAATCCTCTCTCCACGCTCGCCAAAACTCGTGATGCCACCAGGTAACCTCGTATGTCTGTTGATAGCGAGAAAAATATCATGATACCGAAAGCAGAAAGAAGCTTTGCGTTTGAGAAAGAGTGAGCTATTTCAATCGAATGAGAGGGATCAGTGACTGATGCTGCTGCAGAGGCGTTTCTGCATTCTGTTCGGAGACCACATGTTCTTTTCCTATCCGGCGACCATCACAACAATGGCTTCAACCTCGATAGGATGGGTTACAGTGGTAGCACCGGACTAGTAGCCGTTGCAAAAGAGTTCCTTCAAAGCAAATCCAAACACACGCCTTTGTGACCGGTCGATGCTTCTCTGCAGCTGTATCTTTCGCATAAGAGGGCCGTGCTAGTCAAGTGTAAGCCAAGCTAATCGGATGAAGATGGCCAATGTCGAATTACTTTCAGAGTTCGGACTCTTGAAGTATGATTCTGGCAATGCTTCTGGCATCCACCAGCAATGATCAATCAATGACAATATCCGAGAGAATTCTACAATAATCGCCGAAAGATAGTAATTTATTACGTATCGTGTTAGAGGGTGGACTCCATTGTCGAAACTAGAGATGTCAACGAGTCCTTTTGAATAGATGATTCGAAGTCCAACATCATTGTTTGGATGGTGTTGTCGAATCTAGGCAATGAAGACAGCGCTTGTAATCGATCCGGTAAGCGTTGATACTTGCTTGACCTCAGAGATCAAATCGTCGGCGATCTGAATCTTGTCTTCCGATCCGACATCCCCTTCTAAGCTTGAAAGTAGAATGCCCTGTAGTGACCCTAATCCAAATTTAATAAATAATTAATGAGTTAAGTGATATATTGTAATTAAATAGGATTTATTTGTAATTTATAGAGAGTGTAAGGGAGTGTACAAAAATTTAAGGAAAAATTACTGATAAGCCGTACTTTACAAGCATATATTCTTTTCACTCATTTATAAAATAGTTACATACTTATCTTTCCTATTTTAAAATTTATTTTTCAATTCAGTCTTATGGAGTGCCAACTAGAACAATATATCATAATATTCCATATCTACCCTTTGTAAGATATTAAAGTAACATTTCAAAAATAAAAAATTTAGAACTTCTAAATTTACCCACCGACCTTTTTAACTCTGTCTTCCTCTCCATCTCTCTCCTCTCTCGCTTTCTCTTTCTCTTTTACACGTTTGTTTCTCTCTCACCCCGTTTCTCACTCACCCATCTTCTCAAATGAGTTAATGTATAGGCGACATGTAGATACAGCTGGTTGGGATAAACTTGTTGGTGAACGGATTGACAAACGATTAAAGGAAAATATTGCCATTGGTGATAGTTTTGGTGTCCAACGTTTGGGACAATCGGAATTTGAAATTATTGATACTACATTTAACGGTTTGACTCGTGGCTATGCAGTGAACATTCAAGAGAGGACATGTAGTTGTTTGGATTGGATGGTATATGACTGGCTTGCCATGTTCTCATGCATGTAAAGCCATTAAAAGTATTGATCTCGAGATTCATTCCTTCACCGATCGGTGTTACTGGAAAGATACACAGTAACGTATTTATGGAGAGCTTATGCACCCAGTTTCTACACATGGCATGCCTGATATTATGTCAGACACTATTGATGAAGATCAAGTTGTAAGATGCCCCAGCACTTGTCGTCCATCTGGACGTTCAAAGAGGAAGAGAATTGAATCACATGTGGAATAAAGGCCATTACATTGTGGTCGATGTAAAGAGATTGGGCACAATAGAACAACTTGTAGGGCTGCATTATAATCCATTTGATAGTTATTAATGCTTTTGTGGAATTGTTTGAAAAACTTAATAGTTCTTCCGCATTTACTTTGATATTAATATAGTTTTTTAATGTTTTATCACAAGTTCAATTTTATAGTTAGATCTACTCCACAAGTCATTATCAATGTGGGTAAGGATATTGTCTAATTTTAATCTTTAATCCTAAACCAAAACCAGTCATAAATACTACAAACGTTCTAGCCATCATGGCTGGTCATGTAACTCAAACCATGATGGCTACAAAGACAGCCACTTACTTCATATGCATGAGAAATAGTGAATGACGTGTTAAAAAGAAAACCGAGAACGAGGAGAGATTGTGTGAACAGACAGTGAGAGAAGAATTAATTGAAAAGAGAGAGAATGAGTGGAGAGACAATGGAAGAGACACGGGAAGAGAGAAGATGGGAAGGGGTGAGAGAAACAAACGTGTAAAAGAGAAAGAGAGAGAGAGGAGAGAGATGGAGAGGAAGAGAGGGTTAAGAAGGTCAAACAAAAAAAAAAAAAAAGAAGTTAAGAAGGTCGTTGGGTAAATTTAGAAGTTTTAAATTTTTATTTTTAGGATGTCCCTTTAATATCTTGCAAAGGGTAGATTTGAAATACTCTCATATATTGTCCTAGTTGGCACTTCATAGGACTGGATTGAGAAATAAATTTTAAAATAGGAAGGATATAAACCTGTAAAATAAGGCTTATTTGTAATTTTTTCAAAATTTAATCAATGTTAATTAGTTGAAACTAGAAGTTCAAGTGTAAGTAAGGAAATTAAGTTCAGATCTATTAGTAGATTCTTCTAGAAGGTTTCTAATTAAGATAGAAGAATAACTAATAAGGTTATAGTTATTAAATTTAAGTTAACGTGTCAGTTGCTTGCTCACTCCCAAGTGCAGGAGTTCGAAGAAATATAATTCTCGGTGAGTTTGAGGTCAAACTACAGAGAGCACGAATTTCGAGACAAAAAAGATTAAAGAACAAATAATGGTGAAAAATTTACTGGTATTAAAAAGGAATAATTAAGGGATCAAAAGTAAAAGGGGTTAAATTCAATAGTGAGAATGCGCAGGCATCGGGGCAGTTCCTTGAACCAGTATGAAATTCATTGTAACTCGGATAAATTTATATGCTTGATTGCTATGAAGACCTTTGATTCGGTTGAACTAAAATAATTCAGGAACATCTTGTAACCGTAGTTAACGACATGCCTAGAATAACTTTTAGAAAAACCCATTCAATTTAAATCTAGACCCCTATTAGAAACCATGAGAAATTTCGCTTAATAATGAGAAAAACATTATTGAATTCATAAAAAGCATGGAAAATCTCATACATCACAAGGAATCATAATAAATGAACAATCAAACATAATTTCATTAAAATTCAATAAGAATTACAATAAACTCATATCAGTTACAAGGGAACTTCACCTCTAGCCTTTGCAGAGAATTACGCTTCCATGGAAGAAGAAATTACAGAAAAATCTAAAGAAAATTAAGAAGAAGAAAGGGATGATTAGGGAACCGGTGTTTCCCCTCTATTTATAGATCTTCATGAACCATGAACTTCACACGATCACCACTGTCCAATTCATGCCCATGACGCACGGTCCAGCCTTCCTTCTTGGTCGCTGCTCCTCTTGCTAATTCGGATATTTCCTCTTCTTTCCATGCCAAAAACGCAGGATCAACACCTTCCATGTTGCTCATTGCAGTTCTGGCTTCTTTCCCAATCCACCTCTTGCTAATTTGGTGCTGGAAAAATTCATACTTTCCAATTTGGTTTGCTCCTCAAGAACGCACCATCATCAACAGCTCCTTCCTCCATGCCAATTCGGTTTGGTTTCCTCCCCAATTCTTGCTGATTTGATGCTTGGCTTCCTTCCCAATCGAGTCTTTCCAAAACCAAGAGAATGCCAAGGAGAATCCCAAAACGAATTAGACCTTGGGCTATGGCTGAACCGGCTTGGTTGGCGGCTTTGGATCGACTAGCCTTGGTTGGGTCGGGTCGGATTGGGTTTCTTCTTTCTTTTTGATTTTATTCTCTTTTGAGCTTGATTCGACCCGCCTGATCTGACCTGATTTAGGTCTAAAAAAATAGAATTGGCAAATTCTACATATAATGAAGAATTTAATATAAGAAAATGTCAGATAAGTCATGTAATTAAGGGTATAATATGTAACAATTCATGACTTATCATCAGTCAAGGATTAGAATCAAAATTGGATTAGTAAGTTGGGATTTGTAATTAGTAAGCAAGGTTAAGTTAGTAATTAGCAAGATCTGATTAGAGGGAGTTTCTAATAAGAGAGGGATCAATATTGGAGGGAAATAGGAAGTTTCTAATTAAGAGGAAATGCTGAGATTGTTTTGTACATAGGATTTCGAAAGAAGAGGAGAAAATTGAAAACCATAAGAGAGAGATCTAAGAGGGGGTCGTGTACATCAGAGGAGAGAAGCAGATAGAGATAAAGATAGAGACAGACGTGGTGGCTGATCTGAGATTAGGAAGAAGAAGAAACTGAAAGGAGGAACACACTAGGATCAATCGTACATAATCTGGTAAGTTGAAATTTCTGAATAATTCTCTTGGATTTCAAATGTTATTAAGGTGCAATATTATGTTTAATATTGATATCTATGTAGTATGGGTACTATATGATTGTTTTGGATGCTAACTCATGTTATTGATCAAGTGATATGAATCCGATGGAGTGTTAGTATGATTTCAGAACTTATATGAGTATGTGTACATTAATTGGTGTTAAGTTTGATTATCATGATTAATATGTGTGTCAATATGATTAATTAAGTATAATATAATAATTTTAATGGCTATGGTACCTTAGAAATAATGAGAATAAAGATCGGATACCAGAAAGTTGGGTATCACGAACCCAAAAATTCCCAGAATACGGTACTGTCGGCAGGGTTCGGTCCATCGACCACCCTACTGACAGAGAGCTATTTATACGCAAAATTTGCTATTCGGCAGGCATTGGTCTACCGAAGACCCTGCCGAACAACTGATAAAACACAGAGGTATTCGGTAGGGTTCGGTCCACCGACCACCCTACCAACAGAGACCAATTCTTAAGGTTATTTTGTTATTTGGCAGGGTTTGGTTCACCGATCACCCTACCAAACCCTTGAGATTTAGCAATCCTCGGTTTCTGGGCGAACCGGCAGGCTACCGGTATGTCGGATTGCCCGGTGAGCCTTGTTTGACCTTTTTATTGGACTTATGACATCAATGGTGGCTTTATAATATGATTTATTCACTGATTTGATTAAATGATGAATTGTGTGATTGGATTGAATACCATGACTTGTACACTTTCTTACATGCTCAAATTGTTGATATATTGGAAAGGAAACTTGAAATGGAGTCCCAAGGATTATCCGTATGTATGGGCGCTCGGGTAGCTTCCGAAGGATTTTATCACCGGCGATCCTACTGGGTTGTTGATGGTTGAGTCCTGTCAACTGGATTGCCATAGATTGGAAAGGTGGATTATGGATACTTGGCTAGGGGTGACCAATCATTGGGTATAAATTCCCAGAAAAGGTTAAGGGAACAATCCTTGGGTGTTAATTCCTAGAAAGGTTAGGGGTGACCGTCCTTGGGTGTTAATTCTCAAAAAGGGTATAAATAGTTTCGAGGATTGAGCCTGGTTGGTTGCGAATTCTACAAAACCACGCTGTATAGGTGGGATAATTGTTGATAGAAATTTGTGAACTGGCTGATCACCGGATAGTGGAGTGCTTTTGTATATGTGGAATTGCATGATGGAATGCTTATGTGATATGAATTGATAACATGTTTACTGTTATATGATTGATTTGATTTCCATGATATTACATGTTGATTGGACTGATGATATTCCTTGAGGATGGATGACAAAAATTCTTCTTAATGGGCATTCAAAGCTCACGCAACTTATTTATGTTGCAGGTGAAGGAGATTGTTCGTTGGCGTGGATTGGCTTGGTGTTGTTTTAGTTAGTTCTATTTTTGATTAGGTGTTTAGATTGGATGTAATAGGGTAGTTAGTTAATTATTTTGAGATGTAGGCTCTTATGAAGCCATTAGCATGCTTTGATGTAATTGGATTTTTTATTAGTTACTTCTGCACGCTGATTTGGATTATGAAAGCTTTTGTAGACCTTTATTATTCTTGTTTTTGGTTGTTGAGCCGCGTTCCATGACTGGGAACTCGAATGTCACATCTCGTGATCCGTGCCACCCACCTAGGAATTTGGGCACTGGGATCCGGGGCATTACAACCCCATATTGATTTGGAGCAATTTCGTACCACCAATGCAGCAGAGGTACCAAGAAACTTTTTTTTTTGGGTAATGTGACTAAACCTTTTCAGGTTGCCTACGTACCCAAACAGGGATTAAGTCAAACCTAGTTCAATATTTTTTTTGAGCCGTGCACAGTTTATACTCTTGCAGGCCTGGAGTAGTACAATGAAGATTTATGGATGGTTTAAACTCTTATCCAAGAGTATAGAAAGTTTAAACTCTTATTCGGGAGCATCGTAGATGTTGAAGGTCTTCTCATGGAGCGCCATAGACAGTTGAAGCTCTTATCCTAGAGCATTGTAGAGAGTTTAAGCTATTTTTCTGGAGCAAGCGTTGTAGACAGTTTAAGCTCTTATCTTGGGGCGCTGTTGATTCAATTGCCTTTGATGAGGTTGCCCCCAGTGCATAGGTTGAAAAGTCTGGTGGTTGCAACATCGGTACAGATCAGACAGGCAGAGTTGGATCCGTGTTTGAATTTGGGACTGGTATAGGAGCAAAAGATCCGAAGGTGATGGATGTAGCGTTAGTGGCAGCCACATCTTTGTCAGTATCTAACTCGATCTTTCCTTCTTTTGCCAGACGAATGATTGTTTCTTTCAAGACGAGGCATTTCTCAGTTGCATGGCTGACGATCCGTTGATATCGAAGTAGCTCGGGTCATCTACTCGTCTTGCCTCTTCAGGCCGTTTCGGAGTCGGGAGTTCGATCAACTTGAGCTTAAGGTGTTCGTACAGTATGTTCAAAACATCAGAGTTAGGAAACAGATATTGCTTCGCTACAAGTTGCTTTAATGTCAGTCTCACTCTCTCTTGGGATTGAGCGTGTCCAGATTTTGCGTTATTACCCGAGATCTTTGTTGAATCAGTTCTTGACGACGAAATAGTAGTCGACATTACCTCTTTTGCTTTAGAAGGCTTCCAATCCTTCTTTGAGTCTTTCTTCTCACGTGGATCGCTTGGTATATGGTTATCATGCCATGCAATTTGGATTTCTAAGTCATGGGCTCTTGTTGCAAGTTCTTTGAAAGTAGGAGGCATATTACCTTGAAGGCTATACAACAATCCCAAGTGCATTCCTTGGAGACACATGTCTATGGAGGATGCTTAACTGATTGGCTCCTTGTAGTTGGGGACAAGATTTCTCCATCGATCGATGAAGTCAATAATGGGTTCGTCCCTTCTTTGCTTTGTACTTTTGAGTTTTGGGAGACTCACAGTTGGACGAGTACCACAGAATCGAGTGAGAAAATCTCGTTCAAGTTGGTTCTAACTGTCAATAGAACCGGCTTTGAGATCAGTGTACCAGTCGAACGCATAACTTTTAAGAGAGCGGACAAATTGCTTCACCGTCAAGTCACCATATGTACCAGCATTGTTGCAAGTCTCGATGAAGTGACAACATGTTGCTTAGGGTTTCCCTTTCCATCAAATTGTTGGAATTTTGAGGATTGATAACCCATCGGTATGCGCATTTCTTCAATGTGCTGAGTGTATGGTTTGGCATATACCAATAGGGATTGAGGCGATCCACCATACTAGGCTCGTATCGAATATTCGATCATGTGTTGCAGTTGTTGAACAGATAGAGAAGCAACCAATGTTTGCATTGTGTCACGCGTCACATTTTGTGTGACCGCTCGTTCGTGATGCTTTTGTTTATGTTGTTGCTCCATATGATCAGGGTCACTTGTGGAGTGAACCCTGGAGGGGTTGCAAGACCATGACTAGACTCGGCTGGTTGGTTCTGTAACTCAAGTTGGCTCATGAGAGATGCAATTTGAATGTCTTTCTCCTCGAGAAATTGCGTTAGCTTTCCAATGGCATCGGTCATGTGTAGAAGTCGATCTTCTGTTACATCGTCTTCGACCACAATTACTGGCATAACGGTGCTTCCAGTTGAATGGGAAGAATCCAGCTTGGGTGATGGAGAGGTCTCAGAATAAGATCCAGCCTTTGACCTGGTGCTGGATTTCTCGTCCAAAGAGGAATATCGGGATCCTTCCTTCACATTTTGGGAAAAGGGAAAGTGGGCATCCTCTTTGACGAAATGTCTTTCTTAGTGTTTTGCATGGAGAGACGCTCCAATGATGGTACCAGTCGGGACTCCCTAGACATAGTCTTGGACCGTGTTGCCAATGTGTTTCGGACAATGGTACCAAAGGACTTGATGGATGGAGGATCCGCGGTTTGCTTGGATACCATTTTTTTGCTGTCACGATTGTTACCGACTCAAAAGATGAGAGGAAGAGAGTGTCCCATCGGGCGTGCCAAAAATTTGTCGACACAAAATTTCATGTATTTTATTCAACACAAAATATGATGAAAAATTACAAGATAGTAATTTCTTGATAAAAATAAAGGGATTTGACTCTCTTGATGGTGCTCGATCAAGTGAGCGTCTTCTGATTAATGAGTTCTTTGATGAAGACGAGGGCCAGGTGGTGTGATTCTCGAACTTCGAGATGGGTGTAGGTGTCCTTTACTTTGGGCTTTGCGAGTAATCAGTTGTGAAGGTTTTCTCCTTAAGAAGAGCCTTTGTAATGGTGTATTTCTTCTTTGTAGAGATGATTGTGTGCGATTAACTCTTTGCAAAGAGTTATTCTCGAAGGCTTTAAGGCTTCAACAGTCCTTCTCCTTGGCTTCTTCCTTTGGCGGCAGCATTTCTTCTCTTTGGCTTCTGTCCTCTTGGGAGCAACACTTCTTCTCTTTGGCTTCTCCTCCTTTGGTTTGAGAGAGAGAGGACCCCTATTTATAGATGTAGAGAGGGTAGAGTCCTCTCATTTTCAAGTACTTACAAATAATTATCACAATTAAAAGATAATTAAAATAAGTAGATAAGTCTTTGTGGGATCCATTTGAGAGCAACTCACGTAGCCTTCTTTTATCTTTTTACTTAAGTCAAAAGCTCATATTTATCTTTTAGAACTTTATTCTTAAGTAGGGTCAACTTCTTGAGATCATGCTACATGGCAATTTTAGATCTCAAAGATTTATGGTCCCACATCATGTTTCACCATGTTTTCAAGTCTAAAGCATCTCACCAAGCAAACAGGTTTCGTAAGCTTGTATTATATTCAGGGCTGAGCCAAGAAATATTGTGGATAGGGGAAGAAGTATATATATATATATATATATATATATAGATATATATATATATCTTTTTTAAAAAA
>JAUPMG010165738.1:0-10703 GCA_031762675.1 Pachysandra terminalis | reverse complement strand
GGTATAAGTTGATCCACTATAGGATCATCTTGATCTCACACAACAAGAAAATATTGATTCATTCACTTGCTCTCAAAGGAAATGTCGCTAATAGCACATGTGGCATGTAACACATGCTACGGTGGAGCTCTGGGCACTGCCAAGAGTATGTTAACCTCCAACACCGTACGGATCTTAGTCTATTCGTAATCTATGTGTCTAACCTGATCTCTTTAATCCAAGTCACAACTCTTAAGCGCCTTGATTAAGGTCTCACATCCCGGATTTTTCAGGTAATATTCGATTCCCCTAGAAATCTTATATTGACTCTCCTAGGGGGACATATAAGTCATAGAGTCCTCTAAATTCCTCTGATGGCACAAGTCTTCTTAATGTCTCATCCTACTTGCAATGCATGCTCTAGGGCTGATCGTTGTGTGAGAAGCTAACCACTAGCCTGGTGACATATCGTATCCATATCCACATAATATGGAGGTAATGTGTGTGTAGAGTGTGCATGTAATATACAATCTCATGCCTCATGAAAAAATAAACTGTATTAAATTCTCATGCATGAAATATATTGTAATATGAGATGTCTACGTAACAAATGTAAATAAAAACTGTATCACCTAACACAAATCACAATCTACGTAATCCCATCTCTCGGACATGATCCTTAAAAGCTTGTCTAACTATAGGTTTAGTCATGGGGTCAGCTGTCATCTGCTGAGTAGGGATGTGTGTAAGAGACACATCTCCATACGCAACTCTTTCTTTTATGTAATGATAACGAATATCGATGTGCTTCGTCCTGCTGCCATGGTATTTGGGATCTTTGGCATAAGCCAATGCTGCCATGCTATCACTATAAATGGAGATTGACCCTACACCAGCTTTGAAGACTCCAAGATCCTGTAAGAATCGCTTCAACCATACGACCTCCTGGACGGCTGCATAACATGCTATGCACTCTGACTCCATGGTGGACAACAAGACACGGGTTTGCTTCTTGCTACACCAAGAGATGGCCCCGCCACCTAGCAAGAATGTGTATCCTGACATTGACGCTCGACCGTCTAAATCACATATCCAGTCTGCATCACTGTAGCCTCGTAGTTGCAAATTTTCTCCCTTGAAGCAAAGCATGTAATCTGCTGTCTCACTTAGATATTTAAGAATACGTTTCACTGCCTTCCAATGAGTCTGCCCTGGGTTACTCTGGTAATAACTGACTAAGCCGACCGCAAAACTAATATCAGGTCGAGTACACATCATAGCTACATCAGACTACCTGTAGCACTAGCAAAAGGAACTCGAGCCATCTGTTTCTTCTCTTCTTCTGTCTCTGGACAAAGACCAAGATGCAATGAAGCACCCTTCTTGACAGGAGTATCAATGGGTTTGACATTGTGCATTCTAAAACGCCCAAGTACCTTTCTTATGTAAGCCTCTTAGGACAAACAAAGAAGCCTTTTAGTGCTATTCCTATGAATCTTAACATCGAGCACGTAGTCTGTCTCACCTATATACTTCATCTTGAAAATGAAGGAAAATCACTCTTTAGTGGCGACAATCATCTCTCTGTCATTCCCTGCTATCAATATGTCATCAACATACAACGACAAGTTAAGAAAGCTCCTACCATGATGTCTAATATACACACAGTAGTCTTCCTCGATCATCGTGAAGTCAAACTCTATAATGGTGCAATGGAATCAAAGATACCACTGCCCGGATGACTGTTTCAGGTCGTATAAGGAGCGTTTGAGTATGTAAACTCTGTGCTCATGCCCCTTGGCCACGAAACCCTCAGGTTGAATCATATAGATCTCCTCATCCAGTCCTCCATTGAGAAATGCAGTTTTAACATCCATCTGGTAGAGTTCCAAATCAAGGTGTGCGACAATAGCTAGAATGAGGTGAATGGAGGCAAATCTGACTACTGGTGAGAACGTATCCTCGTAGTCTATACCTTCTCTCTGGTATAACCTTTCGCCATGAGACGGGCCTTGTATCTCTCTAAACTTCCATCTTCCTTGGCTTGACCTTTAGAACCCACTTGTTTCCAATGGTCTTGAGTCTGGGGGGAAGATCAACAAGTTTCCAGACTTGGTTCTTCTCCATGGAAGTTATTTTATCTTGCATTGCAATCATCCACTTCTGCGAAGCAGGTGATGAGAACGCCTCCCGGTATGAACTATGCTCATCATCATCGAGTGTGGCAGTCATGAGCGACTCACCCTCAATTGTAAAATGACGACAAGGAATTTGTCCATGACTACTACGTATGAGGTTGCTGGAATCCGTGTCCTCTGGGACACTCTCACTGGGCGGTAATCCACTCCCACTGCCCACAACATCCGTAGAATCCATAGGATCCTGTTGAGAACCGACGTTCTCATTGGTGTTTGGATATGGGGCGATCTCCGATGATCCCAACTCTGACTCATTCATCTCGAAGAGCTCCAAATTCATCCCTAATCACTTCTTGCTTGAGAAATCATCCTCGATGAAATCCAAATCAAGTGACTTAATCTGTGTTAGACTCCCTTCAGTCTGTTCACGGGCAAAAATGTAGCTCTTAGAGTGCTCTAAGTATCTCACAAAGATGCACTTAACGACTCTCTTTCTAGCTTCACTCTCTGGTGGGAAACATAACCTGTCGACCTCCATGGCCTCATGTGACTTAGGTCAGGTGCTCTACCTGTCAAGAACTAGTATGGTGTTGTAGGAACTGACTTCATAGGGACACGGTTCAAGTTGTAGGCCGCAGTCATCAATGCGTCTCCCCAAAATCTAATGGATAGGGACGCATGCACCATCATCGACCTCACCATGTCTAACAAAGTATGGTTCCTTCTCTCTGCTACACCATTTTGCTGAGGTGTGCCTGGGGTCGTCAATTGCCTATGGATTACCTCTTCTTCACATAACTTTAGAAACATATCAGATAAATATTTGCGTCTTCTATCGGTACAAAGACACTTCATGTGTCGATCCAATTGGTTATCGACTTCCGCCACAAAGAGTCTAAAGCAATCTAATGCTCTCGACTTGTGGGAAATCAAGTACACAACTGTATTGCATGTAATCATCGATGGATGTGATGAAATAGACGGGTCCTAATAATAATTGGTGTACATATGTCAGAGTGGACTAACTTTAGAGGAACGTTTTCTCTTACTTCCTTACCAAATGGTTTCCTATATTACTTATCAGCCAAACAATGCTCACAAATGAGTAACTGAACCTTGGCAAGCGATCCTAGCAGACCTGCGTTAGCCAAGCGGTTCATCCTCTCTAGCCCTATGTGGCCTAGTCTAGCATGTCATCTCAATGAATCAGAAATAATATCATGGGAAGTCAAATTAGAAACCAAATTTGCATCGCTTGAGTTATCAATATCTAGTTTAAACAAACCATCAGAAATAAATCCCTTACCATATAAAACTGACTCTAAAGAAATGGAGACAGTCTCTACTGAAAATGACAGAGAAACCTAGTCTAAGTAATTCTACTATTGAGACGAGACTACGATGTAGGGCGGGTGCATAGAGTACGTCATGAAACATCAGTGCGTGGGTCTCTCGTGCCTTTAGTAGGTACGTGCCAACTTCTAGCCATCAACACTGGTATTGTTCCCCATGTATACTTTTTTGACTCCCTGCTGGTATCCATCTGTAATCCACGAACCCATCTCGCTCTCTGGCTATGTGTCTGTTCGCTTCGGAAACCACAATAAAATCAGGACTAGAATGAGCAAACAAGACATTGGTGCAAACCATGCAACAATAGCTAGAGGTTGGGTCAGTTTATACCTGCTTCTGCTCAGTGCAATCACAAGCGAAGTGTACGAACTTATCACAGTTGTAGCAGATCACCTTGGATATGTCTTTCTGTCCACCTCGCTTCCCTCTAGGGTGCTTGGTACCTATGCCTGCCTTTGGCACCTTCTCAGTTGTTTCCCTCTGTTAGGGCGCTTTACCCTTGCGCTTGCGCCTAGACCTGGTTGTCTTGCACTTCACCGGTTCGACTAAGAGCTCAGAGCTGTGAGACCTTGCAATCTGATGCTCTGCCTCAAGCTCAAGATGACGTGCCGAGTCGTTGAATGTTCTAATGTTCCCGTTGTGCGTCATGGTGAGCTTCATGTTCTCCCACGAACCAGGTAGGGATCTTAGAACAATGAGAAACTGTTGCTCATCTTTCAGGCTGTTCCCTGCAGCTTTCAGATCTTGTATTATAGACATCTTCCTAAGATGCTCAGCCATGCTCACGTTGGGATCCATCTTGTAGGTCTCAAACTTCATTGTCAGTGCACGTAATCTAGTAGCTGAAATACTAGCAAATGCAAGTTTCAATGCGTTCCCGATCTCAAGTGCAGTCTTATAGGCCTCAAATTTGCCAATAAGATCATTGCGTATACTACTCAACATGGTAAAGTGTGCACAACGATCTTTCTTGACCAATGCCTGATAGGCTTCCATATCTCTACGATACTGGGCAACGGTCCCCTCCTCAGTATAAACTAGGCTATGTGATTAAGTCTCTAAGGCCTCAGACTCATCGAGGAGATATTGGATCTTCCTATGCCATATGTCATAGTTCTTACCATCCAAATTCTCACCCTTGTTCAGGTCAGCTACTATACTTTTAGCGGCCATATCACTGCAATTAAAATTACACATTTAATTAACATCTCATATACACACATTGTTTATTCTGCGTCATTATGTAGGACTAAATAATAGTATTAATCTTTCATTTATCAGATCAAAAACACACTAGACGATAGGTCATAATGCATAATCATCACCAATATAATAAAATATTAATACTACTTTTAATCCATAATATGCAAAATCCATCTAGAAAATTAAAATTTTCAACTAGAATTTTATGTTGTTGTCTGTCGCTACTCGGTCGACCGAGGGGTTTGTTTGGTCGACCGAGAAGGGTATGTTGGGTCGACCAGACAGTCTGCTCGGTAGACCGAGAAGGAAAATTTGGGTTTTTAAAACAATAATTAATCCGATTAAAAACCTACTATAATCTCTTCGACCCATCATTTTTTAGGTGTTAAAAACACATAATAAACACCCCAAAACAAGATGATCTCAACGTATGGTTGCACAAACAATCCTTTCTTTGCTGATGCAACCATGCATTGTACATGCTGTGTTTCTGCAAAACAGTAACTCGGTTGCTTCGTAGATGAGGTTTCTTGACATACCTCAATCCAACGAAGATGAATTGCAACGGCTCTGATACCATTGAAGGTTTTAGACGAACCGGATTACGTACCTCGATGCACACGAACCTGAATCTACAACGGAAGATCTCTATCGAACCGGAAAACGTCCCACATGAGAATATGTGATTACTAGAATCACATACAATGTTCCCACACTCAAATGGCCAGATCTCTATATGGGAATCTAAGTAGCAAAACCTAATCTCAAGTAGGAAGAAGAGATGAAGAGAGAAGAGAGATTCTCTGGGGTTGGAGATAGCCAAAAACGTGGAGTGCTATGGGAGGGAGGAGGAGGAGTCTCCTAAATATAGGAGACTCAACTCAACTTCTTCTTGGACTCTCTCTCTCTCCTAATTCCATTACGAGATTGAGTCCAAGTCACACTTGGTCTCACACCAAGCATGAACGTCCCATACTTTTAAGTGGGGATCCGGGTTGGCCCCAACCGGGTTGACCCAACGCATAAATTCAACAACAACTTTGCATATAGTTGCAACAAATCAATAAGCTAAATTTATATAATATATCCTGAAGCCTTAAGCTCATTGGCAGGTCATGTTTCAACAACTCGGGCTGGAACCATATGCAGTGCATACCACTTTTCAGTATGCAGGTACTGAAGGAAAGCGTCATCGACTAAGGGAAGCCATGGTTTTCTATGATAAACCAGAATATTACGATTCACCAGGTAATCTCTCTGTACAATTTATTATTCATCTTATAGAACTTTTGAAATGGTTGTATATTCTTTAATGTGCTCGTAACATATGTTCCATGCTAGGTGTTACACTTCATAATATAGGATATTCTCTGTGCTGATCTATATTCCTTATCAGGAGTTTTACAGCTGCACAAACTAGTTGGGTTGACGCTTTGAAAATGATCATGATGATAATCTGATCCCTGATCATCTTTTTAAGCAAAAGTAACTTTATCTATGTTGAAGATCTTTGCATCTTCATTTGACTTGATTTTTTGAATATTCTTGTATTCTGTTTTGATAATCATGCATTTTATCCCTTGTCAGGGGATCTTATAATCTCCCTAAGTGAGTCATAGATAGATAGATAGATAGATGATCTTGACACACCCAAAATTACACAGGCATGCATAACTACATCCTACTTTCAGTTGTCTTGCGCGTTAATATATTTGTTGCTAGTGTGTTACTATATAACTTGTTTAACAAACTTGTGCAGGAGGTTTCTTGTCATTCAAGCCATCTATACCAAAAAGCCTGTTGCTAGATGGGGAGCATACTGTTGAATCACATTTTTCTCTCATTAATTATCAAGTATGCATCTGTCAACCTAATATTGGCCTCTTCTATTAATCCATGTCTCCTTTTCTAAATTGTATGGGAAATGTCTCTTCAGATGAAGCAAATAAGGACTGCACTTGCTATTGCTTCATTGTTGAACCGTACACTGGTGAGTGCTGGAAAATATTGAAGAGAATTTTCATTACAACAAAATGTCTATTTGGTCTAGTTATATGTAGGTTTATCATGTGTTAATTTTCTTCAAAAAGCATATAAGAGCAAAAAAACAATGCATTTATCTTTTCTCTAATTATTGGTTTTGCATTTCTATGGTCTAGTAATAAATCGTTTTTAATCTTCATTTTTACTGACCTCAAAAGTGTAATATTGTATCTAAAAAAAGTGTAACAATGTTTTTTTTCAGTTTATAAACTACATTTTTAGAGGTAAAACCCCTTTGGGTGGCTCTTTAATCAGTACTAGTTTTGAAATGAGATACTTGTAATAACAACATCATAGTCTATGTGTGCTTAACATGAAGTTGGATCACATATTTACCAATGTTCAAGTTTTTCCGTTTAGGATTGGAAATGAAAACAACTCATGAGAATTTCAGTTTCCGTGTAATATAAAAGAGCTGCATTTGGCCTATCACCATCGTTCAAAATATCGTATCAAGGTAGCATATCGGTCAGGCAAAATACGGATACTTATCTACGTATCGGATATGCATGGAAATGCTGTAAAATCCATGCATATGGTGGATACGCATGGAAAATGATAGATACTTAAACAAGACTCATTTAGATGTAAAGATTAGTTAAAAATATGATAGATTATCATGTTTTTCAAATCACACACACACACACACACACACACACACACACACACACACACACATATATATATATATTAATGTCGAAACAAACTTATACGCGACCAGTCGCATAGAAACTTAACAAATAGTCTTCTAGATCTTTACTTGAAATTCATAGATCCATATTATAAAATTTTGAAACATATTTTAGACATAAAAATATAATTTGCAATGGAAAAAAGACCCTTACAATGCTTACCTTAAAAAACTATGCGTGAAGAGAAAAAAGGCATTTTAAGCTCCAAATATTAGATGTTTCCAATCGAACTATGAAGATTTTAAAACGAAATTGGCTATAGTTTAATAGGGTTTGGTTTTTTGGTTAAGGAGAGAAAGAGAGTTGAATAATGAACCAATGGTTTGTTTTTCATGCTTTTACATGTAAAAAAGGTAGAGGGGCAACATATATTGAGTATTTCATTCGAATTTCGAATACACTTGATATATTTGTAGCATATAGGCCGTATTGACTATTATGGTTGATATGTTGCATGTATTGACTTATACAGTGTAGAAATTAATGTAACCTAAAATACACCTTTGTATCGTGTCGATAATGTGGATACAAGATACGTATCGACTGTATCGACGGATAAGATAAGATATTTTGAACCATGCCTATCACTGGTGATGGCTTTATTCTTGCTGTCAAGTACTTCTTCAGATATGGGATTCTCAAGAAAATTAACCTCACTATTATCACTCTTGCTCCTCCCAAGTTTGCAACTCCTAATTCAGTTCTTGACTATCATCCTATAGGTTGCTACAATACTATGTAAAATTGTATGGCAAAGCTTATTGCTAATAGGTCGAAGGTGGTTCTTGACTCCCGTATTGACCCTTACCAGTTTGCTTTTATCCTTGGGAGGAGAGTCAGTGACATTATTCTCTTGGTTCAAGAAATCCTTCACGACTATCACTTTTTTTTTATGTCATGAATATTTATAAATATAAAGAGGAGAAAAATGTACAGAAACTACAATAGAGAAGACCTCTACCAGTGGCAACAAAACAGAAAAAGAAAGAACCAGGAGTCCGAAAAAAGAACATGACCCATGTGAACCCGCACGCACAACCAAGACACTAGAGATCAACTCATGGCCAGATCCAAGTCCCCTGAGGCCATAGAGACCCTGCTAGCACCTCTCCTCACAAGATCCGCCACCAACTGATCGGGCACCCTAGGTGCCACAAGAAACGTAAAGATCCTCCTTCAAACCAAAGACACCGCCAACCGAACCAAATGAATGACCCTCCAACTGCACGAATCGGGACTCTCCAACCAATCTACAATAAGGGGAGTGCCGCACACAATCCCAATACCCAGAAACCCCTGTGCTCAACCAAGCCTCAAACCAGTCACAAGAGCCACCAGCTCAGACCGCACAACCTCAGTTAACACCGTCGGACTAGAAAAAGCAAAAATAGGTCTATCATCCTGATCTCGAAACACGCCACCAATCCCCGAAGGTCCGGACAAGGTTGGACAGAAAGCCGCAAATGACATCTTCACCCAGTCAGCCAGGAGAGGGGCTAAGAGCAATTGGCGGGTCTGAGGCAGGCTAGCACAAGAAGAGACCGAATGCCACTCACGCCCAATATCATATGCAGACAGACCAGAAAACTGGCCCCGAACCAAGGCCTAGGAGGCAACAGAGGACAAGATCCCCTTAATAACACACGTGACCAAAGACACCTCATCCTGAAAGATCCTTTGGTTTCGCTCCTTTCACACGAACCACAACACAGCTTGAAAACCATCAGAAATAGAATCCTGCCCCTCTCAGCTAGACCCAGAAAACTCCACTGCTCGAGTAACTGAAAAATACTCCATGGGCTTACCCACACCCTTCCGATCGAACGAATAAAAAGCCCCAAATCTCCGAGACGAAAGGGTAATGAATGAAAATACGATCCAGGGACTCCTCCGCCGCTCTGCACAAGAAACACATGTTTGGAGAAATGGCCATAGACCTCCTCCTACGTTGGAGCATATCTGCAGTGTTAATCCAATAAAGTAAAGTGGTCCAATTGAAGGCTTTAACTCTGGGAGGGATATTCGGGGACCACAAGGAACAAATCGGAAAGGAAGCCGGAGGCCCATCCCGATCCGGACGTAACTGGCTAAAGAAAGAACGACAAGAGAAGACACTTGCGGGGTCAGGAGTCTAGATCCTCCTGTCCCCCCTATCAGAACCAACAAACACCTCCCCGATAGCCGCGAACAAAGAACATAACTCTACACAATCCGCCTCCCTAGCAATTCTACGAAGAGGGAGGTTCCAAACTAGACCAGACTCAGACCAAGATAGAACCTCGCAAACCAACGAACGACTGACAACTAGTGATCCTATAGATCCTCGGAAAGCGTGATCAAAAGGGCACATCCCCAAACTAGAGGTCCCTCCAGAAGAACACAGACGAACCATCCCCAACAGACCATCGAACCAATGACAAGAAAAAAGTGGCCAACGCAACAATATGGTTCCACGGACTGGCTGCATAAATTCACGCCGACAGACTCATATCCTAGCCATTCTGTTGAACGCCATACTTACTATAATCTTGCGCCACAGGTGATCACCTTCAGTATTGAACTGCCAAAGTCACTTGGCAAGAAGAGAAGAATTCCTGGCCACAGTATTTCCCAAGTTCAAGCCTCCCTGCTCCCTCTCCAAATATACAGTGTCCCATCTAACCAAATGGTCTCTCTTTCCACCATTACCCTCCCATAAAAACGTACGATGAACTTTCTCAATAATAGAGGACACCGTCCTAGGAATACGAAAGATCGACATATAATAAATCGGGAGATTGGCCAATGAGGCCTGAATAGGGGTAATTCTGCCTCCCAAAGACAAGTACTACCTCTTCCACGCAGCCACCCGCTTCTCAATCCTCTCAATGACCGGATCCCAAAAGCCTAAAGACCGAGGGTTACCGCCTTGCGGCAGACCCAGATAGGACATAGGCCACACACCGGTACCGCACCCAAAAACCCCTGCGCACTCAGCCAGCACAACATCCTCAACATGAATCCTTGAAATAGTTGACTTCTCCAAGTTAACCTTCAAACCCGAAACTATCTCGAAACATCTCAGGATGTATTTGACTCCCCGAACCTGTGACACCTCAACATCAACAAGAATAATTGTATCATCTACAAACTGGAGATGAGAAACCCCAACCTCCTCCCTACCCACCCGAAACCTTCTAAAAATACCCCTCTGCTCAGCGACCTCCATAAACCAACTCAAAACATCCCCCACTAGAGAAAACAGAAAAGGAGATAACGGATCGCCCTGTCTAAGACCCCTCGATGGAGATATAAA
>JAUPMG010165727.1:0-10703 GCA_031762675.1 Pachysandra terminalis | reverse complement strand
ACTGACCGATTATGCTCTTTGATCTTAGTGTGTTCCTCCTACTGATTCTTCCTTTTCTACTAGATCCCAAGCTTTAGCCACAATTGTTCCTCTCTCTCTCTCTCTCTCTCTCTCTCTCTAATTCTTCAGTTCTCTTTCTTCCTTATGGTTCTACACGTTCTCCCCTAAGCTCTCTTTTATAAATTTCAGTCTTTTAATTTCAATCTAGTAAGGAACTCTTCCAATTCAAATCTTAGTTAATCGTTTAGACTCTTAACCAATTAGAAACCTTCTTCAAGCTAATCTTAATCATTCCCAAGCTTAATCCAACTCTAGCCTTTCTAGAAGAACCTATATGTAATGACCTAGAATTTTAATAAATGGTTTTGGGCCAAAAGTGCGATTTTAAAAATTTTTGAGTTGAGTTTGGATAAATAGGGGATTTTGGAGAAAATTGATAAAAAAACTACTTTTCATTGGTTAGCACACATGTCACTCATACATGAGCACATACCTTATCACCCTCTCACTTTAAAACAATCTAAGGGTGGAGATTAAATGGGTTGGGTTTATATGGTTTAAGTTAACCCTAGAAATCGTTTTCTTTGTGTTTGCTGTGTTGAGAAGAGGTGAGCAAGAGGGGGAGAAGAAGCTCTAGAAGACAAAGAAGGAGAGCTAGAGGAAGAAGAGGAAGAATATTGACCAGAAGATTTGATGCTCACGAGCTAGGATTCGCGTTTGGACGAGGTAAGTACATTGTGTACTTCTTGGATTCTATGTTTGAATGTCCTCCATGAAGAAAACATAAGTTTGTTGTGTGATTCATGATTCTTGGATGTTTTGGCACAAGCATTACATGATTTTGTATTCATAAGTATGCATCTGATATGTTTAGATGTGGTTGTACTCAGTTAATACTTTTTCTTCATTTTTCTTTGTGTTCGTTTGATTCAAATACATGATTTATGATTATGATTGTTGATGGGACTAATAATTAGTTTAGATTGTGTATTTCAAACCTAGATTATCATGAGAGAAGAGGCCTTAAAGATTAAAATAGAAGGACACTAGATCTGGGGGCGGATTCTGGGCTAGAAAAACCCAGAATCGCACTCGTCGGTGATGGTCGGTCCACCGATGACACCCATCGACGAAGTTTGAACATTTGGACCACTGTCTGGGGTTTTGTCAGTCCACCGATGACACCCACCGATGGTGTCAGTAGACCCGTCGGCCTACCGACGGACCCACCGATGAAATCGATCACACGAGGGACTCTGTCGGTGGCAAGTTGGTTCACCGATGGAACCCGCCGACAGGGACTAGTTTTGTTTAGAGTTTTGGTTGGTGGACTTGTCGGTCCACCGATGACACCTACTGATAGGCGTCGGTGGCACCGATGGAACCCATCGACGGACATGGGACTAGAGGGCTCTTGGTCGGGGGATCGGTCGGTGGCGTCGACGACACCCGCTGACGGGGGGCAATTGAGGCACAATATGAGAGAGATTTGTGGAGTAGGTTTGACATCAAATAATTGATAATTGTACCCATGAATTATTGTGATGATTGTTGATTATTACGACATGGTTGAAGTGTGTGTAATCTCTAATGTTGATTATCCTATTTCTTAGTGCATGGATTAATACTTGCATGCTCTTGAGAACGTAAATAGCAAAATGTGTGTGTAAATTGGATAGTTTGAACATGAACTAATTTTCCTATACATGACCCATAGAAGTTGTAAATAGTAATTAATGTTGTGAACTTGGATTGAAATGATTGAATGAGTGGTGGACTATATTATGGACCTGTGTACGAATGCCTTAGTTAATTGTCTATTTATTTAACTGTGCATATGTATAGATGAGTAGAACTCAGAATGAATGGATTGGACCATGTTTTGCAATCATGATTATACCTTTGCATATCATAGAGTTGAATGTTAAATTTCATGCATTAAAAGGACAGGCATGCATTGTGGGTCCCTGTGCGAGCCTCAGACCCCTGGACTGACCTTGGTTCCTTTATGAAGGACCAATGGAAAATGTGAGGATACTTGGATTCTGAGGTGAGTGCCAAATGAGAGACAAGATCTCTGGTGTCCCAGTGAGGGACTATATATATATATAAAAATCAAAGTTTGATTTATGGGTGAGGGATTAGCTACCCCAAGAGCCCGAGGACAGCTATATATGGTATGGTATATATAGAGAGAAATATGATTGGCATGTGTGGGGTCCGGTGATGTGCCACGGAGGGAGGTTCACGAAGATGATGCCCTCGAAACCACCCTCTTGATTGAGGTTGTTGGGTTCCCGATCCAAGTGGAGGATGTGGTTCCCTCCAAGAGTTACGACTCCTTGTGACTGTGCTGTACACACAGGATCCACTGTCGGCCTTAACCCTATGTGGTTCATGTATTCCAAGATAGCGATGCATGTTGGCGAAGTGGGATCATGTGGACATCCAACACCACAACACCCAATCTCATTCATTGCATTCACGTGTTTGTAAATGGCCATCATGTTTGGCTAGTAGCTTATTTGTTCATGTCATTGCATCTAATGAACAAACCTTTGCATTTATTCATGGCATGGCATGCATTCATGGATATGTATTTGAGTGTGTGAATCTTAGTTAATACATAGTACTTGCTGAGCGGTAGCTCAGGCATTTCTGGCTTCCAACATTTCAGGTGACATAGTTTGTGATGCTGTAGCGGATTCCTGGATGGTATGATGGCGGGACGAGAAGATTTGGAATTCTTCTAAGTACCTACTTTTTTGGATTCCGTGTATTTTGGCTAGAGTAGTTGCACTCTTTCGGTTAGGCTATGTATTCAGCCTCTTTTGTACTTATAGATATTAATGTTGTATTTTAAACTTTGTATTAGTTTAAATTACCCTTAAGTTTATTTTGCTTCTGCTGATTATTCTTGGATTTCAGTATTGTTCTACTGTTTTATTGTTAGAGGTTGCCACCCCTTGGGTTGTGTGTTTGGAGAAAGGGGTGAGAGTCAGGCCTAGAATCCTCGGTCTATGCTCATGTGTCCGTGAAGCATACCCTGGAATTCGGGTTGTGACACTATCTTTAATTGAATTTACTAAAGTACCCTTAGTCTCTTTAATTAGATCCACACGTTTTTCCCTTAAGCCCATATAGTTAAGCCCAATAAACTAAGCCCAATACATTAATTAGATTAGTTAAGTTTATTAAGTCCTTTAAAACTAATTAGTCCAGCCCGTTAATCCTAATTAGTGTTCCATACGATTTGACTTAAAGTCCAGCCCATTATAATTCTAAGAAATATCAAAACAAACTCCCATTAGTTCTACTATTTACAATCTGATGCCCAATTTCATAATTAGATTACAATTAGATCTTTTATTCTGGTTTAGCGTCACTACATTCTTCCCTCCTTAAAGAATTTCGCTCTCAAAATTTAGCAAAGTAAGATTTCTAGAATTTCAGTCCTATAGTTTGTTATGCTTCATTCATGTTATATTTGTAACACATGCTCACACACAAACAGTTTTTGTCATGTTAATTCAACATAAAGTAAATAATTCAACAAGTGTGTGAGTATAATACCTTTATTTACTGTATTAGCCATTTTTTCACTACACTCATCCGTCTCCCCAATCAAGACATTGACTCTCCCAAACTGGATTGGTTGAGTTGTTGCTCCAGCTGGTTCTTCCCTCCTTGGTTGTCTGCAATACCTCTGAATGTGTCCTATCTTCCCACAGTTGTAACACTTGGGTGGTGGGCGTGGCTGAGATGGTGCCACCCTCACTACCCGTAGTGTCAACTGGAACTGACTTCTCTTTAGTCTTTTGCCTCTTATTTAAATCTTGTTCTCCATTCCCATCTCTCTCTCTAGGCTTATAAGTCTTCTCTCTATATCTCGGTTATTCATTTTCTTCTCTTGTTCTTGTAAGTACCTCACGTTGTCTGTTTCCACCATTCTAGCACACTCCAACACACTAGAGTATGTTTTAAACCCTTGGGGTATCACCCTCTTCCTAATGGATGGTGCAAGCCTTCCTCAAACTTAGCAGCCTTGTCAGCCTCATCTGCGATGATGAGTGGTGCAAACCTGGACATCATAGCAAATTGAGCTTCATATTGTGCTACAGTAAGTGGACCTTGCTCTAACCTCAAAAATTCAGATGCCATCTACCTCTTATAACTGCTAGGTTGGTAAGTCTCTAGGAACTGTACCTTAAAGTTTTCCCAAGTCATTACTGCCTCACTATTTCTCTGTACCATGTTCCACCAATGTAGTACCTCACCCTTCAGTAGAAAGGTAGGCAAAGACACTCTTTGGTTTTCAGGACATCCCATGGCCTTAAAGATTCTTTTTATGTCTATCAACCAATTCTGAGCCTGTATTGGTTCTCCTAGACCTTCAAATACTGGTGGAGTAAGTTTCTTGAACTACTCCAACCACATAATATGAGTTACTATTGTTATATTCTGCTTCACCGGATTCCTTTGGAGAGCTGCTATGTCTCCAAGAATCTGATAAACTCCAGCCAACTAAAGGTCAACATCAACTCTAGCTTCGGAAGATGATCCCTCACCCGTCGTTCTCTTCCTACCAGCCATCTACATACCCAAAACAAATGTTCAGACTTCTATCCTAGAGTTCTCATGCTTAAACAATCATATAAGTAAACACACAATCATGTTATGCACACAACACGTAATTCAATCATGTGAGTTCCTAGTGTTCACTTCAACGTTCTCTTAACCCTAGGGAATCTAACCTAGTGCTCTGATACCATCTTGTCATGACCCGGATCCCAATGCTTGAATCCTGAGGTGGGTGGCATGGATGACGAGGTGCGACTTTCGGGTTCCCAAGCACGGAACGCGGAAAACAACCACTATAACAAAGTAAAGGTCTACTAATACTTTCATAAATTTAACAGAGTGCGGAAGAACATAATTATTCAAATTAAATGGTTTCAGAAGAGCCTACAACCCAAAATAATTAACCAACTAGCCTATTACATCAGATATGATCTATTAATTGAAAAACAGAAAATAAATAAATTTAAGCAGCTCCTAATCCATGCAATATCATCCAACGATCCATCTCCTTAATCTGCAACAATAAAAGGTTGCATGAGCTTAAAATGTCCAGTAAGAAGCAAATTTAGTCATCATTCTCAAGCTATTACATCAGTCCAATCAATATATAAGCATCATGGTATAACAATAATCATATGGCATAAGGACATTAAAGAAACAGTAATCATATTATGCTATCAATCCATATCATGCCAATCAATCATACGAAAGCACTCCACTATTTGGTGATCAGCCGGTCCATAATCTCCACCAACACCCCAGTCCACAACCTTTCGGTCAATATGTCTCCACATTTAATCATCCCATGTGTACAGGGTGGTTTTGTAGGATTCGCAACCTACCAGGCTCAATTCCCAAAGCTATTTCCGTTAATTTAGGGATTAACACCTAGGGAGGCCTACATAGAGGACGTTTACTCATGTACATCTAGGGATTTAACCCAAGGAGGTTTATCAAACAAGACGATTACCCATATCAACCACAAGTTCCATCTCAAACCGATGTATCCCAAACAATAGGAATTCTGGTGATAGAATCCTTCAGAAGCTATCCGGGCTCCCATTCACTCGAATAATTCACCGGAAACCATCACAAGATCCTTTCACATCAATCCGTAGGTTCTCCGGTGATAACACCCTTCGAAAGTTGTCCGGGCGCCCATACACCCGAACAATCCTTAGGAAGGCATCACAGGATTCCTTTCCAATCTTGTATAACATTCGCATGTGAATTCAACCATCAAAACAGTCCACATATCATGTCATAATCAGCATGCTTATCACATCTTAAATGATAATTAATCATTTCTTAATATCCTATAGTAATATAAGTTTAATTTGGAAATAATATGGCATACATGCTACATAATCAACCTTTGAGCATATAAACATGTACATAAATCATGGTATACAAATCCAATTATACTTTCCATATTCATTCATTTTGCAATGATACAAATCTTTTATTCATGTTTAAAACATTAAATGGGATTTCCCCATTTGATTTGACCTCATTTGGACCTCGGCAGCACCTCGGTAGCTGCCGAGACTCCTACCGAGCCTCGGTAGACAGTCCTGGGAACATATTGTTTTTGGGATTTTCGGCAGGTGTTCGGTAGCTGTCGACACTCCTGCCGAACATAGAAATTTAGCCAATTTCTGGGTTTTCATCTAGGGTTTCGTGTCCTCACTCATAATTATGCTTCTAGGCATTCAATAGTAATTAAATAATAACTCAAACACAAATCCATCTTATTAGATCCAAGGAACGAACTTAGTTAATTATGATCAAACATTCAACATACATGCTAATCATACCCAGAAACCATTTTATTCTTATATATATATATATATATATATATATATATATATTAAAACATCATATAATGATTTCTGAAATTTCATAAGGATTATGCCGAATCATAACTTACCGATTATGTTCTTTGATCTTAGTGTGTTCCTCCTACTGATTCTTCATTTTCTGCTAAATCCCAAGCTTTAGCCACAATTGTTCCTTTCTCTGTCTCTAATTCTTCAGTTCTCTTTCTTCCTTATGGTTCTACATGTTCTCACCTAAGCTCTCTTTTATAAATTTCAGTCTTTTAATTTCAATCCAATAAAGAACTCTTTCAATTGAAATCTTAGTTAATCCGTTAGACTCTTAACCAATGAGAAACCTTCTTCAAGCTAATCTTAATCATTTCCAATTTTAATCCAACTTTAGACTTTCTAGAAGAACCTGTCTTTAAGTGAATTTACTAAAATACCCTTAGCCTCTTTAATTAAATCCACATTTTTCCCTTAATCCCATGTAGTTAAGCCCAATAAACTAAGCCCAATACATTAATTAGATTAGTTAAGTTTATTAACTCCTTCGAAACTAATTAGTCCAGCCCATTAATCCTAATTAGTGTTCCATACGTTTGACTTAAAGTCCAGCCCATTATAATTTTAATAAATATCAAAACACACTCCCATTAGTTCTATTATTTACAATCTGATCCCCAATTTTATAATTAGATTACAATTAGATCCTTTATTCTGGTTTAGGGTCACTACAATGGTATACACTTATATATATCAGTAATCACACAAAACCTATGCATTTAAATCCATTCCTTCATTCTTACTCATCATCCTTCATGTTAGATAATTTTTAAATCAACATTCACACCTAAACCTTTACTACATTCCTATGAAAATAACTAGAAGGAAAACCGTGGAATCCTACCTCTTTCAAACTTTTCTGCCGATTTCCGCACTAGATCACTCGAGATCTCTTCCGGTAGTCTCCTCTTCTTCCTTAGCCTTCTCTTCTCTTTTTCTCCTTTCTTTCTCCTCTTTCTCTTCTTCCTTTCTCTTCCCTTTTGCCAAACCAGATCTGAATCTCCCCCTTTTCTCTCTTGGTCGTGTAACCCCTAAACTAGGAAGAAAGAATGTTATGGAAACCTTCCCCTCAACCCATGTACCAATTTGGAAGGATCTCCCTCTAGCCAATTCAGTTACTAATTTCACATTTGAATGTGAAAATACCAATTTACCCCATGTCTTCCCATGGCCATACAAGCAGCCCTCATACCCACTTGTTACATACGTCCAACCCCAAGAGCCCTAGTTTCCAGAAACCTAAAATTATATAAGTAACCCCAAATTTTTAATATTAACACCATGGTCCCCAAAATTTGTTCTTATTATAAATAAATACCAATTTAGATAATAGGACATACAACCATTTGTAATTTCTCACAAAAACTCATTATTAATTATAAATAGTATATTTTAATTACAATTTAAGGACAAGGGTCACTTCACTTTTATCCCTAACCATTTTATTATTAAAAGTATAAATCCATAAATGACAGTTTTTATGTAATTTTATACCACCCAAAATAAAGAAACTACCATTTTCAAAATCCCAAAAATAATCCATTACCTTCACCCTTAGCCTATAAATACCTTTCATCTTCACCCATTTTAACACACCTTCACGCCTTCCCTTTAGGCCTTAGAGAATCTCTTCCTATTTCTCTTTAGAAATTCCTAAAAGTAATCTAGAAAATTCTCAAAAAGAGAGAATCAAATCCAAGCTTGCCAACTCACTTTTGAAGAGAAGGATTCAAGTGAAGCATCTAAGAAAGTCTTAACAACTTCAAGCAACAAAAAGATATTTTTCTACCTCACCATTTTCTTTAGATTATTATCTATATAGTTTTAGTCTTTTTACTTTCATACCTTCTTCTTCATAATTTAGTATTTAGTATTTTATTTTTTGTAGACAAAGATAAGAGTCCTTTCCTATATCTATGAGAATGTAAGGAACTACATTTTTACTTGGGATTTTGACTTTAATTCAATACCTATGATGGTGATGTCATTTTATGTCCATTGACATAAAATAAAACCAAGAAAAAATTATTTCTCCTCCCAAACAATGGGAAAATGAAACTCTCTTTTTGCTTGATTCTTTTCTTTTTTTTGGATTACTTCATTTTCACACATTTGTCTTTTCTTTTCTCACTTTATAATATAGTCATTTTTTTTAAGTCCAAGTAGTTTCCTTTTTCTTGTCACCATATTCATGTTACTTATAAATTCATGTGTACTCATCTTCATAATGTTCTTCTTAATCATACGTTTTCTATCTTATTATCACATTTGATTATTCATGTTATAAGTGTAGACTAAGTATGCATCTTTCTTCTAATTTTCTTATTTGTTTCTTTCTTATTCAAGTATGATAGTATTTAGTTCTCTTTCTTGATTTCAAGTGTGTTACTAGTTTGTTTATAATATATCTCTTGCTTATTTTCAATAGTTCTTTTTTTATAATATAACAAAATGCATGCTTGAATCACAAAATGCATCATTTAAACTCACAAACCTTGTCCCACTCATTTTTACCCATTTTAGGAGGAGCTTAGTAAGCTTGCAAATGGGCGATCATTGTTTTCGGTGGCAAAACTTATGCTTTTGGAGTTAGTTGGCCTAAGGCTGGGCGACCATTGTTCCTGGTGTCTGCACCCAACACTCCATTTGAATATCAAATGACTCGAGAAAGATGTGGAGAAATTTATGTATTGAGGTTGGCTTACCAATTTTGGGTTCACATTGGCCTTTAGATGCATATACCTCAACCCCTTATGTTGTCACATCCCAATTCCACCTATTTTTTTTTTCCAATTGAGAGGTGACGGCCATCGGCCCTCTCCTTCTGTGTTGGAATCATTACCAATTCAACCTTAATAAATTGAAATACATATTTATTTATTCACAAAATGAAGGCACAAAGGTCCTCATTTACTCACATATTCACTCTATATACATCAGTTTCTGGTAATATCCCTCTAAAAAAGGACCTTACACTCATATATAAAAAATACAAAGGTCTCCCCAAAAATATCTCCATTCTATCCCATCTATCCTTTAAAGATCACATCTTCTTCCATCCCATTAGGTGGATGAATGAAGATGGATACAGAAACTGACCAGGAGGCGATCTCCATCAGGTTGTCCATTAGCATAATTGTGATAAGAAGACTTTGTTCCTCAGCATGGGCTTTAGTTCATATCAATTCCATTTCCAATTTCTGGATATACTTCCTTAATAAAATAAGTTGTGGCCAATCATAAATTTTTTTAGCTTACTAGCTTGAACCAACGCCCAGTAAAACAATAGCACGTATGTTCATAAAAATTTTCATGCAGTATAATAATAAACATAATATACTTTTTGAGAAAATTTCAGATATCTCAAGTCAAAATCACAACATAATAAAAATTCATGTAATGCTCACAATTATCATTCACACAAGCACTCACTTATTCATACATGCAATCATGCATTAAACTAAAGATATATCTTATCTTCAATTGTTGTATTCAAATCAACTCTCCTACGTCTCGATAAGATACATTCAGTTGTTAGTGAGTCGGGTCCACGCGATGATGATCCCCATCATCAATTAACTCTCGTAATTACCAAATCCTCATATACACACATATAACCTAGCTATCATGTCTCTCCCCTTCTGTGGATAACAATAGGTAGGACAAACCGAGGCTACCCTCTCCAGCCATCTGCCATCCACACTTTTCTTACATAGCCCACCGCCTCGCAGCACTTGGCAATGCATAATATGTAATCTTAATTGAACACAGTCTCGGTGGGGAAGAGGTTATTAGGGTTTTAATAACAAAGCAATCCAACAATAGCCAAGCCCCCATAAGATTGACTAAAGGATCACCTGGTTACTGTTGCTCAGTCAAGTTACAAGTTTTACGGGTAATTGATTTTAGGTTCAATTAATACATTTCCACTCGTTGAATCTCGAGTTGTGGTCAGATTTTAATGTGGTCAGGTATTCCAATGAAAAGTATGGTGGCAGGAATATCAACACACAAGCCGTAAACGAATTTAATGAGTTTATTGATGACTATTCTCTTCTTCACCTGAAATCTTCTGGTTGCTTCTTCACCTAGAATGATAGGAGTCACTCAAATGAGAGAATCATCTCCAAAATTGATCGTGTCCTTGTTAACATGGCCCGGATCCAAGATTTCAACTGCTCAGAAGTTAACTTCCTCCCCCCAGGAATATCAGATCACTCTCCTGCTCTCATTAGG